>JAXDDW010000015.1:2050000-2325000 GCA_034670385.1 Hoplostethus mediterraneus
AAACAAATAGGCTTACATGGGCATATAAACACAGACCACAGTCCACACACACACTCACAGTCCAATTTATGGGCAGGTTTCCATCCCCAACTTCTAAACTGGGGCACAGGAGGTTTTATCATGGTTGATTGTGGAGAAGCATCAACAAGAAAATGCCCCTGTCTTTCACACACACACACACACACCTACACACACACACACACACACACACACCTACACACACACACACACACACACATGCACCGGCGGTCGGGCTTTCTTTGGCCCAAGGAAACCCAGGCCCCATTTCCCATGTGTATGCCCTGCCCCTTATCTCCTCCTCCACTGCTAAGGTCAAGGCATTAACACTGACTATTGTACAGAGAAGTGGAAGGAGGGAGGGAGGGAGGGAGGGAGGGAGGGACGGCGTCAGGAGGACTGACAGAAAAATACACAACACAGAAACTTTTTTTTTTTTTTTTTCCCTAAAAGGTTTTGTGGGAGTTTTCCACGAGGGTCCAAGGTGGGCGGGGGGGCGTCACTTCTTGTTTTCATAACGTGAGACTGTAGCCGTGATGAAGGGCTAGACAAACAAACTTGACAACATAGAAGACAAATGACACATTGAGAAAAAAAAAAAAACGTGGCCCCCGCGTGGTTCAACGGGACCGGGCCGGGGTCGGAAAGGCTAAAAGCCGTCTTGCGAACATCGTCCGATACGCCGCCGCGGAGAATCGGTTCAGTACTTACATTGTTTTGATGCAGGACTTGAAGCACTTTGTTGACGTTGTTGAGGGCGTGCACTCTGGTGGACCCTCGCTCTTTGGTCTGGGGGGGGGAAACAGGAAGTACAACGCAGGGTCAGCTGACAGCGTGACACCAGCCCATTTTCAGTACAGTAAAGAGACGCAACTGTGGAGTCAAACCGAACCGCGGGTCAAATGAAGGAGTACAACTTGTGCTGGGAGGCTTTGCTAGGCTACAAACTGCTGCCTGCTTTGTTCGGGACTGTCACTCAACGTACTGTTCCCCACCATACATTCATCAGAGCCATTATTCTATCACCAAACTCCCACGGGGCAACTTATGGAAAGAATGGCAGGTTGAATGGGTGCAGACTGAAAATCCCTTTTAGTCTTCACATACCCCAACCCGTCATTAGCACCCAATTATAGAATTAGTCTTCCGGTGTCAGACAGAGTGTGTGTGTGTGTGTGTGTGTGTGTGTGTGTGTGTGTGTGTGTGTGTGGTGCAGGGGTATTTTGAGACAGTTGGCACTTGTGTGAGGCTGCAGGTGCTAGAAAGCAGATACACTGGTGAAGGGAGTGAAGGGGTGAAAGCGATAAATAAAAATAAATAAAAAAACAACAACCCAATAACTCACATCCACACATGTAAAGACACACAAACACACATACATTATACTGAACCATAAAGCTGAAGGGTTTCAATTCAAAACACAATATATCAGGTTTTTTGTTTGTGTAATGTATTGTTAACATTCTCAAAAATGTTACAATTGTGTAAACAAAAGGTCTAGAAGCGTCAATAGAGCTCAACAGTGAGGTTCCAGAAGTGAAAATCCCATTCATATTCTGCATAGGGATTTTGATTATTAGCCATAATGTCGTAACCATCCAATGTAGACTCACCACAAGCTAGTAGGTTGTGAAACGATAGTGTATGTTCCTGTAGAAGCCACAAGTCTGTATGATATCAACCTTGTTTTGAGAAAAACATGTTTTATTCACCATGTCATGGAGAAGTACTACACTACCCACAATCCTAAAGTGTAACAGCGACGTCTCTGATTGGTGGAGCTCGATGTTGCCATGGAAATGTTTACCACACCTGCGAACGTCTTGTCAGCTAACGTTAACGTTAGCTACTAACGTAACTTAGCTAGCTGCTTATCCTATGCAGCTGGAACGAATCACTGTACCATGTCAATGACAACACTTTACACTATACTATATGAAACACTATATATACGCTCACAAAACAACAACAATATCAACACTATACTATTGACAAATGTTAAATTCAAGAAGAAGCGCGCTAAACTATCGCTAGTTTGGAAGTTTTTGGAAAAGTATCATTCGCAATGGTTTATGGGATGAGTAGTTCCTTCACTTCATAAAATAATGATGTACACAGTCTTGTACCTTTGCCTTTTCTTCTGTTTTATGATTTTTTTTTGCTCAGAATCAAATGTTTTATGGTCACGATTCATCGTCTAGCTGGTTGTCTTGGTTCCAGCCTTAAAACTCTTTATAGAAGGATTTTCTGAAATGTCTCTGGAGTAAATGAATGGGAAATTTACTTCCAGAACCAGAGCCGTAAAAAAAGTGGGCGGTCACTGTTGCGCTCTATACAAGTGGAAGAACACACACACACACACACACACACACAGACACACACACACACACACACGCACACACACACACACACACACACACACTCACCAGGACGGTGCCGGTGAGTCCCTCCAGCAGGTCCAGCAGCTTCCTGCCGTCCTTCAGGTCAGAGAACATGTCCTTGATGGGCGTCTTCCCCGTCTGATTGGACAAAACAACACAACCAATGGGGTTACGTGGTAGGAAATGTACATGCCGGAGTGGACTGAAGCTTAAAAAGATTTAAAAAATAAATAAATAAATAAAAAGATCCATGTAATGAAATCAAATGAGTATTGGATAAGCAAACACAGGAGAGCAGAATGAAACACGATGCCTCTCAGAGGAATGTTGGCAGGGATCAGAGAGTAAAATATAGGAAAGCGGAGGATATAATTTGGCAGGTTGCTCTCCTAGTGTAAATATCTCCGCTTTAACCCCCCTGAACCATCAAAAGCCCCTGAACGGCAACAGAAACCGAGGTTGCCAAAGCAGAGGGAAGCGCACGCACAATATTTACACAAGACCCCTTGAGCAAAATCAACTCAACGCCGTTAACTGCGTTGAGTTGATTTTGCTCCGAGTAACGAAAGACAGACGATAAACAAGACGAGATTCCCTCGCTAAGGACGAACGGGCTGAGGAATACCGTTAAGCACGTGGGCGCCTATCTCCGTGATCACATTGGGGTCCAAGACTGGGGGTCCATCACCAAAATTACATCTGTGATGGTTTACCCCAACGTTTATACAGCGAGTGAGCAGTAAGTCCATTTCTACTTTTTTTCTTCGTAATAGCGGTGTTACGTTTTGGAGCACTACAATCCAACGAAAGGCTTTTAATCACGATATTGTGTTCGGACTCAAATAACCCCCCCCCCCCCCCCCACCCCGGCCACTTCAGCCCCTCTTCACAAATGTTTTGGCCCCAGTTTCAATAGAAGTTAAGAGACGTTTTTTTCGTGGGTATGAGTCACGGCGCGCCTCGACTAGTGCGATAAAACTGAAGAACATGATGATGATGATTACCTTGGAGAACTGTGCATTTATCCATTTGGTGAATGTTTTCTTCTGTACTGCGTCATGCTCATCTGTGGGGTGGGGGGGGGGGGGGGGGGGGGAGAGATGAGAGTGTAAGAGATAGAGAGAGTAAGAGAGAGAGTAAGAGAGAGAGGGAGAGAGATAACATCAGTGGAACAGCTTGAAAGTCAATTTTCACACATTTTTATTTCAGGACACGTTGAGGACCGGCTGAATTCAGAACAACAAACTGGAAGCAAACACAGCCGGGTGTGTGTCTCTTCAGAATAAAAGCCCTCGGAACCGTCTGATGCCCCGCCCACACCGTCAAAAGCACATTACAAAACAAAAACACTTGCATCTGCACGTGTGCCCATTTCTGATGTCCCTCTAGCCTCCCCGAGTCCAACTGTACAAATATTTCACATTCTCCTCCTGCTTTCGCTCCCTCCCTCCCCTCCCTTTTATTCTCTCCAACACAGCCTCTCTAATAAGGCCTCATTGTGTGTCAGGCGGCGGGTCAGCTGCTTTGATGTGCCTTTTCAATGGCTGGCTCCTGTAATGGATCAGAGTGGCCCGTACGAACCCTTGGGCTTCACTTAGAAAAAAAAATAAAAAAAATACGGGTTCCACTTTGTTTCGGTTTGTAAAGAAGACGGTAGAACGCGACTTATTTCAATAGTTATTTCTTACATGGGGTGAAGTTAGCGAAGAAATTGGGGGAAATCAAACATCACGATAATGGTTTCATAAATCACAACTTGGGCTTGGGATCGCGTACGCTTTCTGTGAGCCGGAAACTTAAATGAGACCCCCGGAGACCACGGGCTCAGCGGGGAAACCGGCGTATCTCCACTGACTCTTGTGTTTCCATACGCCCAGAAGAAATACTATTTAACAAGGACAAGGACGAGAATAGATGCTGAAGAGCCCTCGGGGGAATTCATCTTCAGAGTTCCCACACTCACTTGAACATCACATTTAAGGACTTTTCTATTGCTTTCTTGATCAGTTGAAATTCAAAAACTCAAAATGAGACATAACAGAGGCCTCGTTCTTTACGCAGGTTTTCCTCAGGATGTAAAGCGTTTTAAGAAAGTACTTTCAAGGGCATCTATTCAAAAACTTTTGAGGCCTTATTTTATCTTTCTCAAAGCCACAGACTTTCAAAGGGCATGTGTGTGTGTGTGTGTGTGTGTGTGTGGGGGGGCTGCTTCCTGCACACAAACAGCCACAGGACGTACAGCGCTGGTGCATTTCTTCAACTCCTCCACACCAGGTCATCTAGGAAGCAGGAACCGCAGCGTTAGACGGGATAATGAAATTCCTAATCCGGGCTCAGCCGTATAAACCTGAATGGCGTTAACTGACAGACCTGTATCGGGGAAGGCTAAACCTCAGGTGAGGCGGTAAAGGGATGTGGCGAGCGAGACGTCGGTTTGAAGCGGGTATTTCTAACGTGCCCTTCCTGTGACCTGCAGCAGGATAAACCAGCTCACTGACTTTCTGTACCTCGGGTCCCGGGTCAGAAAAGGAACGGTAACTCACGTCTGGTTCTGCGCAACCGTGACTGGGGGGTGGAGAAGCGGTAAACGTGCCTGTGTGTGTGTGTGTGTGTGTGTGTGTGTGTGTGTGTGTGTGTGTGTGTGTGTGTGTGTGTGCGTGCGTGCGTGCGTGTTAAACAACCAGTAAGTCATTCAACTAGCCGCTGTGTAAAGCACCGTGAACTGAACAAAAGGGCAAAGGTTACGATCACCGGCCCCGGGGATCGTCAGCTTCTTTGTTTAGGGTGTGTGTGTGTGTGTGTGTGTGTGTGTGTGTGTGTGTGTGTGTGTGTGTGTGTGAGCGCAGCCACTGGCTCGGTGAGCACGGGCATAAAAACAAGAATGTACCCCAAGGGGAGGCGTAAAGACGGGGGGTCAGTGGTGAGAGGGGTTAGGAGGTGAGAGGGTGAGATAATAGACGGCAGGAGACGAGACGAGGATCCTTCAGGTTTCCGTTTCATTTTAAAACTCGACAACACCGAGTTTCAGGTGGAGACAAAAGAACGAGAAGGCGGTTTGCACGGTTTAAAGTGGAACCAAGTCTCTGTAAATACCCTGGCGAGGGTATTTACATAAATCTGAAGCAGCAACAACACCACCAGCGATTCCTTCTCGAGAGATGGAGGAGAGAGAGAGAGAGAGAGAGAGAGAGAGAGAGAGAGAGAGAGAGAGAGAGAGAGAGAGAGAGAGAGAGAGAGAGAGAGAGAGAGAGAGAGAGAGAGAGAGAGGCGAAGGTGAGGGATGAATGAAGAGAAAGAGTACAGGAGACGGCCCTGGGGGTCTTCATCAGGAATGAAGGGGTGGGATAGTTGACAAAGAGAAGGGGGCCATAACAGGGGGGGGGGGGGGGGGGGCGCAATAACTGATGGCAATCAATCACAGCAGATAAACCAATAGTCAGGATGGCTGGACATGTCCTGACGGAGAGGGAGGGAGGGAGGAATGAAGAGAGGAAGGCAGACGGACAGAGAGAGAGAGATAAATAAGACAGGCAGAGGGAGAGAAGGAAGCTGGCAAGAACATCCAAAAAGCAAAAGAGTGTCTGGGCTGGTACAAGTATGCTTTCAGCTCAATATCTATTTCCCTTGCGGAGGCCTCCTGTCCTTACAGCCACAGCAGCACCCTGCCCGGGGCCTCCGAGGGCCCTGGGGAGAGGGCTCCCTGTTGGGCTCAGGTCTCCTGGGCTCTCCACCCTACCACCGTCACAGGACAATACACCTGATTCATAGACGCTCTCTCCCTCCCTCCATCTGTCTGCTGCTCCTGCTCACCACAGCGCAGGAATGTCTTACTGCCGGACGGATCAAAGGAGCGGCGCGACGTGTGTGTGCGTGCGTGAGTGTGTGTGTGTGTGTGTGTGTGTGTGTGTGAGTGTGTGAGAGAGAGAGAGAGAGAAAAAATGCTAACTAACTAACATTCATTCATGCTGCCTTGTATTGGCCTGTTATAACACAAATACAGGGACAAGGGCTTCATTTGATCAAAATAGGCACTAAAAATTGTGTAACACCTGTCAATCAAATGAAAGAAAACTATCAAACTATCAAAACCAGACCAATTTATAGTGTGTGTTTTAAAGTGGGGCTGCCACAGAGAAGAACATCCCATCCCTACTAGTTTAAACCCCATCGATCCTCCACATTTGACCAAATTAATGTACAAATGTTCAACAGAACGTGTGAAATACACAGAATGGCACAGAAATTTGTTTTGAGTGTTGTTTTGGAACGATTTGAGTTACCAGAGGATCAAAACACGTCCTACTCTGCCCAGCCATACTTAAGGAGACATGAAACTAGTAATGCTGGGAAGATTTAAGTGGGAAACAGACTTATATCTTATATCTTAACCAGTAAGAGGAAGCAGCGTGGCGTAGAGCAAGAGAGGCAGAGACACATTATTCTGCAGAACATTACTCAACCCACTCAAAGAATCAGTTCACAGTTCAACTCCACAATCACATGCACCCCTAGTGAAATCAGTGGGGGCATCACAGATGATACACAGTCAATTATATACACACACACACACACACACACACACACACACGCACAGACACAGTCATGTACAGTGCATGTGATGAGAAAGGAAAGGCTGACTTCCTCAACAGCCAAACAGGAAGTAGTGATTACATCAGGAAGAGCAATCCCACTGGTGTCTTCTCACAGCTCACTGAGCACACATGCACTCAAATACACACACACACACACACACACACACACCATAGCATAAACCACAGTGCTGTGGTCCAATATGCAGGATTCCCACCCAAACAAAATGACAAATTACCTGGCTTTTCAACCGAAGAAGAAGAAGAAGAAGAAGAAGAAGAGCCGAGGCAATGAATTATATGTAGGAAAGAAACAGAAAACTACATTCTGATAGGAGTTTAATTTCCTGTAACATGACCAATCTATCAAATCCCCGAGCTGTGTCCGGTTCCCTGACCCAGCGGACCTGCTGCGTTAGAGACCGCACGGCGCTGAGACGAGATCGAGCAAAAAAAACCTCACACACAAACCCCGAAACAAGACAGCACAAGAAATAAAAACACACATGTCCCATAATGCGTATGGCCTCATAACCCAACAACCGGCCAATATATCCCTCCTGCCTCACAGGTGGAGAGAGCCTGTGACCACATGGAGAGAGGGGGGGGGGCACTGAGGTGAAAATCAAACAGACCGTGAGGGTTTCCACGGCAGCACCACACATGTAAACATGAGAGCTCAGAGCTTAGACAAATACAGAGATATTTACAAGGTTCAGCCACACCGCTGAGCGGTGGCCTCTCGCCAAGCTATCGCTGCAGGTGAAACTCAACTTCTGCTCCGGATTGCGGCTAAATATTAGCTTCAGTAAAGCTCACTCTCTCTTTCTCTCTCACACACACACACACACACACACGTTTGTCAAGACGATCAAAGTCATTGTACCAACAGATCTTTTTAGTAGGGCTGGGCCATATGGACAAAATATCATGATCATCGTAACTATTCCAATATCGATATACAACAAAATCACGTGTTAAATAATGGAATTGCCTTGAACTGCTTGGTCAAGTATGATGACACTCATGTTCCTTTTCATAACGTCATTATTTCTTCATAGGATTCTACTGAAATAATGAATTATGGCCCAACTTTCTAGTGCCACTGACCACAAACTGCTCTCCCCAGGGTGTCTAAGGCCGACCCTCGTCCTGCTTATGAAACGCAGAGCTCTCGTTAAAACTTTCCCCTGGTGAACTTCACCTTCTCGGGAAGGCTGGAGAGAGGGGCAGCTGTTAGCCCCCGCCCCCCCCCCCCCACACACACACACTTCCTGTCTCTCAGTATAGCTCCGCCCCCCCCGCCCCCGACCCATTGGAGGGCGCTAATCCTTCCACAGGACACACGCAGTCCTTACACTCTTCAACTCCACTCGTCATCCATCACTTCACCTCTCGCAAACAGTCAATCAATCTCACACACACACACACACACACACACACACGTCTTCACACCCTATTCACAGTCTGACGCAGAGTTGTACTGTATTTTCCCTCTGTAGGCCCGGGAGGAATGCATAAAATTCCCATAATTTCACACGCATTCCTCCCCCCCCCCTCCCTCCAACGGTCACTTGTCGAAGCTTGTCCCAGCCGGTGCAGCCTTGTTGACACCCCCCCCCCCCCCCTCTCTACCCTCTAGCCGAGATCTGGGAATTTGTAGGGAAAACACTCCTAACGTCCAGGAAGATTAACCCATATCCCCCACTTAGCAGCTTGAAAAACACCTCTGCCGTGTGTGTGTGTGTGTGTGTGTGTGTGTAGGTGTGTGTGTGTGTAATCATCGTCATCATCAGGGTTTGGTATGCGCAGAGCAGAGCGCTGTGCTGCGGGTCAGGTTCACTCTAAACAGGCGAGGCCAACTGTAAATAACTGGTCCGGCTTTTTAAAACTAACGGTGAGTCGAGAGGTAAAACAAATGACGCGTGCACGGATGAGTTTCACCAGACCTCCATCTGCACGCTCCATCGTCAAAACCATCTCTGCTGTTAAAACTGTTTTAAAGCCCGAGACGTTATAACAAGACGGTGCTACCGACGGACACACCGCCGGCTTTGTTGACGTGATGATTCATCGGATTGAAGGCGTTGTGTTCGGTGTGAAAAGGAACGTCGGGCACACCTTGCATCCTCGCACCGTCGGACAACGTGGCGGCTGAGACGTTTCAAATGTCAATGTTTAAATTAGGGGTGGGCGATTATCGTGTTTGTAATCGTAATCGCGATTTAATTATGTAATCGTGGCAAAGTTTCAAAATCGGTCATTTCGATTGTTATTTAGGCTACAAGAACAAGGAACGTCTAGAAGCGCCAGTTAGCAAAGCAACCAGTGTGTGTGTGTGTGTGTGTGTGTGTGCGTGCGTATCAGACGTAACATCACTTTCCCGTGAATGAACAGGCCAAATACTTTCCCCAATACTGCGTTCATGAACTGTCCTCTTAAAAAATACTACGTGGTATTCAGTCACGTCCCTCCGCCCCGTCCAGTAACGCCGTGTTCAGACAGGTTTGGACCGTTCGTTTTTTGCATCCGGTCAATTTCAAAATAAAACAAATTTCAAAATAAAACAAAACAAATAAAATAATCGTTCATTAATCGTAATCGAGGTAAAAGTTTGAAATAATCACGATATTGATTTTTAGTCATACCGCCCACCCCTAGTGTAAATAAATTTGAAACTTGACGTGTGTGTGTGTTTGTTTAGAAGTGTAAATAGAAAGCTCATTCTAAGTCAACCTCTTATCCTGAGTAAATCCTGCACTGCATGTTTACGCCCCAAAATGCGTTTACCCAAAAACGAGAGGAACCGCCTGCGAGGGTAAATATCAACTATTTGTCAAACCGCTTGGAAACTCCCATCGAGCTGAACTGGTTCACAGCTTAGACCAGAATGCATAGCAGAGCTGAATGCATCTGCCCGCAAACGCCTATGACCCCGCCACACCTTTAGTGGCATACCTGTGACACACCTTGTGTCATCATGTGTCCTATACCTGCCTGATGTTCCTACCTCTCAGTTTGAGCCCGCGCTCTGCCATCTCTCACCGCAGACTCGCCACAATGCCAAACCGGAGAAGCAGCAAACAAAACCAAAAAAAGACAAGACAGACTATCACATGCCTTCTCTCTCTCTCCCCCCTCTCTCCTCTGACTCTGTCGCTCCTTGACCAGAGTGGGAGGAAAAGACCCAGAAGAATGCACAGCAGAGGGAGGGGAGAGACAGAGGGACACACTGAGAGAGAGAGAGAGAGAGAGAGGTGGGGGTGGGGGTGGGAGGGGTGGGGGGCAGAGTAGAACAGGACAGGGCAAGCCAGGGGTGGGCAGTCACCGTGCACCGTGCGATAGGGGAGGAACACAAGAAAACACACACAACACTCTGTTCGGCGCCGTCCCAGCATGCAACAGGAACAGAACGCGAGCGTCGGCCTCCCACAGTGGAAAAGAGACAGAGAGAGACAGAGAGAGAGAGACAGAGAGAGACAGAGAGAGACAGAGAGAGAGAGAGAGAGACAGAGAGAGGCGCATCGCCCCGAGATCACAAACACAGAGAGGATATAGACACAACAGAGGATGGCAGGGGAGGAGATACGGCCGTGAGAGGAGCCGTGGGGTTGAATGGGTTATTTAACAAGAACACAACAATCTGAGAACACACACACACACACACACATACACACACGCACACATTCCTTTTCCCCCCCCACACATATTGCACTTACCCTCATTCAGATCTCAATATAAAGACCTCCTAAAACACGTGAAACGACAGTGTGTACCTACAAGCCCACAGCACAGGAACTATGACGACAGCACGGTGACGCTATTGGACCGTGACATAAACACACCGATCTCAAAAGACGTCTGTGTACCGCGGTGACAAGGAGCTGAGCTACTATCTCGTAAAAATACACACGCAGTCATGACTAAAGCTGAGCGTACCGTTTTACAGAAAACATCAAACGCATCGTCGTGGAGAATTCACAGTACACCGCTCCAGCTCGTTCCAGAGAAAGCCGCTGACTACGCCGGATGGATGTAGCCGTTGAGGGGTTGGACGATCGACTGTTGGTATAATTGACCGCCACTTTGCCAGGTAGCATCATCATTGGTTTTAAAAGCCCTTCTGGCTGGTAAAACAGCCAAAGTGGCTGGTAAAATCTGGAAGTTAAGTGGATAAAAAGCTTAGTTTCCTGTCCTGGCTTGCACGTACGAAAATCCCTGCTAAACTCCTCCAATTACTACAGATGTACTCAACCACTTACCCAGAGGAGGACCGTTTTCCTGCTTCCCCTTCCTCCTGGAAAAGTTGCGCTTTCTCCACAGCAGCCACTTACTCATGACGAAAATGAAGTGAAAGAAAAAAGAGAAAAAGAGGTAAGAGAGAGAGAGAGAAATGAAAACAACACATCCGGAAGAGGAAGAGAGAGGGTGGTGGTGACGATGTGAGAGAGAGAGAGAGAGGAAGTGGAGGTGTGAGGTGCGTTTATTGAGTACGCTGGGGGTATGTTTACTCGGGGGCTGCTGGGCCGGCCTGTCTGTGTGACACACACACGCACATGCACACGCACATGCACACGCACATGCACACGCACATGCACACGCACACACACCTCGATCACCTGTCACTTACCGCTTAATTGACAAGCTCAAGCAATTCCTGCTCTCCTCACCCCCTTTTCTCACCCTCCTGCCGTGTGTGTGTGTGTGTGTGTGTGTGTGTGTGTGTGTGTGTGTGTGTGTGTGTGTGTGTGTGTGTGTGTGTGTGTGTGTGTGTGTGTGTGTGTGTGTGTGTGTGTGTGTGTGTGTGTGTGTGTGTGTGTGTGTGTGTGTGTGCGCGCGCGCGTTGCAACTGACAGCTGAACCTCCCCAGAAAAACACAGTGTGAGTGACAAGGAGGGCCGCTCTCGTTTTTCTCCCACGACGCGGGATGTGACAGCAGGTAAACATGACCCCGGGTGACCTTAGCCCTCACACACACACACACACACACACACACACACACACACACACACACACACACACACACACACACACACACACACACACACACACACACACACACACACACACACGGGGCTAAGAGAGCCTCTTCCCAAGCTGCCACGATTCATGTTCACATGAAAGTGAAACTTGCCCTTTGACAATCAAATAAATGACTCAGACGACTCTTATTGCTGACATACAGTCGAAACTATGACACTTCAGGCAGGCCAGTGGTCACAGGGAACAGGGCTTTTGCTCATCGACATATTTAGTCAGTGAGGGGCAACTGAACAAACAACTCTCTTCCCACAGAGACTGGGGGTTGGGGGGGGGGGGGGTAAGAGTAAAGAGAAAGTTTATTTTCCTGTGTTTTGTTTTCACTCTTCCTTTTCCATCGCGACGAGGAAGCGGAGGACGGCGAGGCTCGGCCCGGCCCGCCCCGTGACCGACTTCCAGCCCAGATCCGATTGAATTAAATCCACTTCCTTCCATAGAGGGCTGCAAGCAGCTGGCCTGGACACGACACAGAGGAATGAACTGGGCTGGGCGAGCAGTCGGGGGCCCTGGCACGGTCTGAAGGAATCAAGGAGGACCAGCGGGGACTTTCCAGTCACGAACCCAGAGACAGAGGCATCCCTCTCTCACCCAATCCGTCGCTCGGTCTCCGCAAAATGAAAAAAAAAAAGAATGAATGACTCCTCTTACTCAACATGTCTTGTGGGCTTGCATTGCATTCTGGTCTATTGCGGGCTGCTGTCGGGTGTCTGTTCCTCTTCTTGTATGATTTTTGAACATCGGTTGCAAAAGTTGAACTAGCGGCAGTGGCAATCATGGCTGTGCTTCTTCTACACACACCAACACACACACACACACACACACACACACACACACACACACACCAGATGACTCAGTGGTCCGGCCGACGCTCGAAAGAAAGAAATGTAACATGGAAATCTCCCACAATGCCACAGGCCTCCACCCAGGGCCCTGGGATGAGTCATTAAATGGAGCCTTCCCATCCCTTCGTCCTGAGACTCTCTCTATCGATGCCCCGTCCCAGAAGCTTCCCTCCAGGTTGTGTTTGATTTGTAGTAGTCTGCACTCCATGGTGGGTTAGGGACTGAAAAACAGCCAGGTGCACATTATTGGTCTCGACACCGATTTTAACATGGTATGAAAAAGCTTTAAAACTTTCCCTTAATCCCTTAATTTTGGCCTAATTTCTGAGTGCGTGTGAATTTAGGAGAGTAAATGGCAAGTAAAATATAGCCTACTTCCACCACCTCCTTTTTTACTTTTTCCCCCACTGGTTCACTTTTTCATGAACACCTGTAGGGCTATGAGAAAGTGTGCATGTAAACAGGGAGGGAATTCAAACCCTCGAGGTCATTCACTTACTAGAGAAATACCGCTGTGGCTTTAAAGGGTTAATCTGAACTCTCTGGGTCTCTCAGCCTGTTTTTTGTTTCAGTAAATCCTCTTGTGTCATGCGAGGGGTCAGAAGGTAGATTGGGCAACGTGGCTTTGTAGCCCTAATGAGCAAGGAAAGGGGGGGGGGGGGTTGAACTAGGAGGAGGGGGTAGGTTTGGAAAGGGATCATGAAAAGAGGCGATTAGGGTTTGTGTGTGTACGTGTGTGTGTGTGTGTGTGTGCATGTTCAGTGAGAATGTTAGAACCTCTATGTCTGACTTATACCATGAGAGCAAACAGCTGGACACACACACACACACACACACACACACACACACACACACACACACACAATCAGCTTAGCAACCACAGGAGATTTAGGAGTACACTGATCATTTTCTGCCATTTGTAGCCGACTCTAGAAGAGTTTAAATGTCATCTGTGCTGGGTGGGGTGACTGTGTGCTGACATACACACCCACACACACACACACACACACATGAACCAAAGACACAGAGTCTCACACACACACACAACCGCACCCAGGGGAGATATTTTGGCCAATGCCTCCGTTCCCAAATTTCCAGCCAGGATTTTGGAGAGCTCCTTCCCGCCCACTTCCCAGCCAGAGTCAACTGCAAGGAGAGAAGCCCCCCACACACACACACACACACACACACACACACACACACACACACACACACACACACACTTATACGCCACACACACGCCTATATTGCTGAGCAGACACACCCAGCTGCCTCTCGCTGACGTTTCTAAACCAGAGAGCCATAAGAGAAATTGTAGTTCTGACACCAGAGAGAGAGAGAAACAGAGAAAAAGTGCAAATAACGGTCCTGGTAATCACCTCAAAGTGGAGGCGTGACCCGGGGTGACCGGGGGTGACCGGGGGGTGGTTCGGGCTGCACGCTACCCGCACATGCACATGCACACACACACATTACAGTGTTTTTGTGCGCCTCTGCAAATCAGACCACACGAGTGCACGGCGTGGACCTAATTGACAGCTGGAAATGGTTGTTATGTTAGGTAGGTGTTGAAAACAAACTCCCAGCATAGATAGCTTTAAAACGCTATGGGCGGCTAGTTGACTATGTCTAGGCTGATAATCCAATCTCTCTCACACACACACACACATACACACACCAGTTGAAATATTTCCCAGTACGCGGTCCACCCTGACTGCCGGTGCCAAGACCGGAATTTAGGCTACATGACATGCGAGCTTGCAGGGGTGACAATTCATTAGGGAAATCGCTCTGGACTCTTGGCACCACACCCACCACACCCTCCCGCTTGGCCACGCTCCACATTCCTCGTCTGCTAACCCTCTCGTAAGATACGACACCGTGACCTCCCCGTCACGCCGAGGCTCACGCCCGCAGCAGACGATCTCTGTGAGCAGGGCGGTCACGTTACGGCGGGCTTACACCGTTATTCTCACACACACACACACACACACACACACATATATATATATATGCACCCACACAGAACAGCAATCCATCAAGGTGAGAGCGAGGGGAAGGGGTGGTGGTGAGCAAAAGGGGGGGGGGGGGGGAGTGAGAGAAAGAGGCAGAAACAATAGAGGAGGATGGTAGACAACAAGAGCAGGTCAGGTAACCGGAGCCGCCTGAGTGTGGGTTTTTTTTTTTTAGCAGGCTCTCCAATGACAAATAAACACAGGGAGGTGTGTGTGTGTGTGTGTGTGTGTCTGTGTGTGTGTGTAACAACAGCCCTAACCCGTAGATGATATTTGACCTTTCACCTCTGTCTCCACTCTGTGTAATGGGCAGGCGGGGCAAGGGGAGAGAATAAACTCAACTAACCAGACTTTGGTCAAATAGTCTTTGCAAGTCTTTAGCGGGATTCAAACCCAGGATGTCGCGGTTACGATGGTACGCACCTTAGCCGGGACACCCCAACTTTTCTATACTGATTTATTGATCGGCAACGTATCTGACACAATTGTCCAAATCGGGTGATGCTACCTGGTGCTCCAGGAGTTATTTGACCTCGGGTGCGAGCCCCAAAACAAACCACCACTTTGAACGCCCGCATAGGTAGATAGTTAGCGAGCCACTTTCCCCAGAACCGCAGCTTCTCACCAGCCCCGTCTTTCTTTCCCCTCCCCGCTCCGTTGTGGAGCTTACATAACAACCTGACACGCTGGAAAACATGAGCCCACGTCTACCCCCTTTTCCACCACCACCACCACCACCACCGCCACTACCCCCACCCCCCACCCCGAGCATTTGAGCATGAGTGTGCATATGTCTGTGAAAGGGACAGAGAGTGTCTGGATTGCACTGACCTCCATCGCAGGAGGTAGACAGACACACACACACACACACACACACACACACACACACACACACACACACACACAGAGTAGCAGCAATCTCACCATAATCCTTGTTTACAGTTGGAACACACAGCAGCTGAAATACTTAAAACATAGCTTCAAAATAAGACTCTTCCTACAATTTCCTGTCAGTCAGTAATGATGACAAGAAAAGGGAGGGCTTAAGTGTGTGTGTGTGTGTGTGTGTGTGTGTGTGTGTGTGTGTGTGTGTGTGTGTGTGTGTGTGTGTGTGTGTGTGTGTTGTGGAGCTTATATGACAAGGGAATTGACAGTCTGTGAGGTCTGTGAGGATTCAGGTCCACAGAAATTCTTCGACGTTTTAAAACACGCCCCCCCCCCCCCACCACCGCACACCGAGGCTTACAGGCAGCCGTGGGGATCACGTGAACGAGTGCGCTAATGCCTCTCGCAAAGACCCCCCCCACCGGTCCCTCGCTCTTCTCAGCTGTGAAAACATCCCTCCACATGTGCCCACCACACACACACACACACACACACACACACACACACACACACACACACACACAGCCCTTCCTGTAGCTCACCTGCTTGTCAATCACCACTCAAAGCCCCACGTTTCAACTCGGTGTAAACTAGAAATGTCTCACAGCACCATGAACACAGCCTGCCAGAGCTCAGTGTTTACAATCCGTCTCTACTGTTTATTTTTTTTTAAAACGGCCACCTAAAAAGCTCTTCAAAAGGGGACAAAGCTGCGAAGTGTCTGAAGTTAAAAATGATATAGGGTGTGTATATGTGCGTGTGTGTGTTTCGTGTTCCATCAGGGTGACAAATGCGTTTGTTTTCCCCTGAACTTTCCCCATGGCTTGGTGCTCTGCGAAGTGTGCGGCTGTTTCCCCTGTTAATAATTGTTTATCCTAACTAACCTGGTTTAACAGAGGTTGCACTCACTGAATGAGGGAAGAGAAAAAAAACAACTTCAAGTAAACCCGCTGACTACCACACACACACACACACACACACACACACAACACAAACCCATCCACCAAGTGCAGAGAAGGACTGTGCCCACAGCCTGCAGATTACATCGACACAACTGTGCCTGCTGTATTTCTTGGGTTCCCTTTCAGTGCTAAGCTATGTGCTACATTTTCCCCTCTGTGCAATAAAAGAAAACATTACTTTTGGGGTTGCTAGGTAACCTGAGTCCTTGTAAGAAAAAGCATTGTGGTCTGGAGACAAGCGTTGTAAATTACAAACTCCATCGGCACGGTGGAATTCCCGGCCCGGAATCCGCCGGCGCTCCCAAGGCCGGGGCGCTGGTCCTATTCCTGAGACTGGAACCTAAAACCGCTAGGGAGCTGGGAACGCCGCCACAAGGACTGGGTAGGATGAACAAAACCACCACCACCACCACCACATAATCATCATCAGGGACATGGCGGAGGGTAAACCCACCTGAACTCAGTTAACCTCCCTTTTTATCTGTGGAATCGTACTTGTAGTTCACAGTAGAGAAAGAGAGGAAGGGAAAAAGTGTGTGACAACGCGACAGCCGGGACTCAAACTCAGGACGCTGCAAGCACATGGCACGGCCTCGAGCCAAGTGAGCCACCAGGACGCCCCCCACATGCTTGTCTTTATGACGTAGCCCTTTATGACATCACAGTAGTATCAAACTGATGTGCGTCATAGGGAGGTGGGGTCTTTTAAGGACACATTCATTGATTTTTATTCTGGTGGTTGTTTGCCTTATGATGATCAGCAGCTGAAGGTCAGTGGGGGTTTTTTTTGCGTAGCTTTTTATTTACCACTCTGTTACGGATCGTTGCGCCAACAGAAAGTTAAACTAACGTGCAAGCAAATGAACAAGGCCCGTCTATGAAAGAGGAACCTATGGAACGGAATGACTGGTTGAGAAAGGGTTTGGTTGAGGGTGTGGCTTTCTATAACCCATCCCTGCATTCTTGCCTCTTCCCTCTTACAGTCTGCCACCTTTTCTTTTACTTTCTCTTTCTCTTGGCAAAGTTGTCACACTCAGCCATCTCCGGTTCTCTTTATCCCTTTGTTGACACACCCCCCGCCGCCGCCGCCTCCATGGGAACTGAGGTTATCCACGCACAGCAGGATTTCTACCCTTTTTCGGTGCTTCCTCTGGACAACTGCCTGCACGTACAACACAACTTTTTTCACTCACTCACTCGCTCCCTCTCTCGCCATATATGCAGCCATGCGATATCTATCCTCTTGCGGAGAGCAGTGTAAATACCGTCCTCTTAGATCTGACGACAACTCTCTCACTCACTCACACACACACACACACTTTACATGCAACTTAATGTTACAGCACGTGTACACGTTGCTCTGCCTGAGTACACATGGTGCAGCACACATGACACATAGGCTCAAGATATATCAAACACCGGCTCAACCACGTCAACGATTGGGTCGTACCGGATCGCCATTTGATGATGTCATTGAACTCCTCCTTGGCTCCTCCCTCTGCGATGTCACCAGGCGATGCCATGGTAGCCAGTTAATCCACTGATTTATTAATCCAAACAGCGTCTTCTCTCCGCACCTGTAAGTAAAGATGAAACTTTCACTCTCATTCAAGAGTACATAGTCCTTCTTTAAGTGGTTTAGCAGCTCTCACTCCATTGTTTTGCTTTGCTCTGTCTATCTTTAATGCGAAACGTGACTCTAAGAGGAAACATGGGGTGTGGGAGCAGGGAAGCAACACACACACACACACACACACACACACGCGCCAACAGTCAAACACACCCACATAGTTGTCACACGGGGAGGCCGGAAGATCTGGCACCTCATGAGGAACTGGGTTGTTAAAACACCAACAGCTGTTCGAGGCTTCCGCTCAATGTTGTTGAGGAAGAAACAAAGTGGACACGAGGGTGGCTGGCCATTGGTTTATATTTACAAAGTGCTTTCTCAGTAATAACTTGCGACAATCGTTAAGAGAGACCCTGGTGCAGTAACAAACCAGTTGCCGCGAAGCGCCCTTGAGCAAATGAATCCCTACCAGCTCCAAGGACTCTGCTATGTAGCTGACCCTGACCCTCCCCCCCCGAGGAGAGGGGTGAGTGAAAAGGGAATTTCCTCATGGGGGATCAATAATTTTAAAATCTGTTATTATGTGCTGAATGGTTTCTGTAGTTGTCTTTCACTTTCAAAACACAGCTTCCAGTCAGTTCCTTAAGAAATGCCCCAGCTATCATCATCTCCTAACACTGGATATGACTTATTCACTTCAGCTGCTACTGCCCTGACATGGCACCTGCCCACTGCATTATGGGTTATTGCTGCTAACAAATGTTGCAGCCAAACAGGTCTGCATCATCTGTCCAGTGCAAGTGTAAACATTGTGGACCGTTTCAAATTTAGCTTATCCTTTAATTAAAAAAAGAAGAAAAAAAAAAAGGGAAGAGCTTGAATCTTTACCATGAAAGGAGTTGATGTGCAGTTTTATCAAGCAGTGCATGGCGAGTTGCAATTCTTGAGGGATGATGCAAGACCCAAAAATAACAACTGTAACTTTGAAGGGAAAAGGAGGACCCATTTATCCACAGCGTCCTTAACAATTTCAGTTCCTCTCACCATAGGAAAGTCGCTTTGACAACCGTGGCCAAAACAAGTTGAGAGATTCAATCAGCCAGTTGGAGCCAAACATTTTAAAGCTGCACAGTTCAACAGACATTTGGTGTTTTTCTAGTTGGTGTTTTTTTTCAACAACGAGAGCACTATGTCTCAGTCTTTCCAAGGCTACTCATATGTCGTTATAATCCGATGACATTACCACCATCCTGACGGCATATTTTATAATAGTGCTGTAATATATTAATATTAATAATAATAATAATAATAAGTAATACTATTATAATGTGTCTGTGGTTTTCAACAATGGTTTTTATCTCCATTTTATATCAATATAATATCCCTATAATATCCCTATAGTGCTTGCTGACTTTTCACCAGGAAATTTTAAATCTGGCTGCAGCCTCATGCAAATCCTCCGTTTTTTCAAAGTAAAACCAGCACTAGTAGTTTGTTCATTCCCAGTGTTTAGACTTGATCAACTTTACACCTGCGATTCAAAGCTAAAACTAAAAGACGGAATGTGTGATTCGGTGTTTTGGTTTGGCATGCGTATAAAAATGTCTAGGCTCCAACTTCAATGCATTTCGTGGATCTAAATCACACTTACCTCTGCTGTCACCAAGGGGCGAGAGTTGGGAGACTTGTTCCGTGAAAACAAGTCGAAAACTTGGGAGATTGTGGATAGAAGTAAGTCGAAAAGTGCTAACTTCAACCGATCCAAGGATTTTAAGGCATTTTCTAAGGCACTCTTCTTAACTCTGCCTAGAAAGCAGTCCTCAGGCGCATCCACTTTACAATAACAATGTGCCAAAAAGCCTCAGGACACGGCTTTTATTTTATCCGTAGAAAATCCACAGTTGCTGTTGTCTTGAAAGCACACGGGAGGCTGTCTATTCGGAGACGGAGAGATGTTTATTTCATTTGACGGGTGAACGCCGCGATGCTGTGGAGTTTAGCCCCACAACTTTGTTCCTGTTGCTTGCTTCTTTCCCTGCTGCTTCTCGGAGCTGCGTCAAGTCACCCAGAGTTAGCCACAGCATACCGGAAGTTCGGCTATTTTCCTTCAAAATAAAAAAAACCGAAACCCGTTTGCTGTTTGTTCGATTCTTTGTCATTTATGACAATCTAACATATGTGGCAGGCAGGCACGGGGCATTTCAGTGGTGTCATATGATGCCTGACTTGACTCCAGGTGCTCGTTCTCAAAGCCTTTAATTGTACCACTTAAAATAATGTATGGCTCCCCTGTAAGGGAATCTGTCTTTGCTTCCCCTCTTCACATGCAGGCCAGAGGGCAGTATCAGTAACAGCATCCTGGCAAGGATTTACAGTCTTGCTTCAGCAGAACAATTTCAATTGTATATGTATTTTTCATTTACTACAGATTCATCCTTAATTGCAGTTTTTCTTTCACATAATGCGCAAAAGACTTTACAAAACGTTAGTCAATAAGGGCCTTATTTCGAAAGTTTGCCGGAAGTATAATTTCATTCTGGTTGACTTGACGTTGTCTGCTGCTTTTGCCTTTGGCTGTAAAACTTTTCCTGACGCGCAGATGGAAACATGGCGCGGTGTGCGTCACGTGACGGTGCACCAAAGGAGCCAATGATTCCCAATGGAAAAGAAAAAAACTTTGAATGAAATGTCACATGTCGTAATTGGGACGTTGATTAGGCCAAGGGTTTCAAACACATTCCACGACCCAAGTAGAGACCCGCCCATTTGATAGAGGTTTTTGATACAAGGACCTTGGATCTTTTGGGAACCAATGGAATGAGACACTTTAATTTAGAATAATATCTGGGTTAGATTAATAAAAAATCTGCCTGGTAGGCTTGGTCTTTCTGAAGATGTGGGTATTCAAACATTCAGTCTAGGAAAGTTTGCAAGCTGTATCAAGCCAATTAATTTAACAGCACAGCAGGGTCCGAGAATATGAGAGCTGTGTGTCTTAAATAATTTCTCAGTGTCCATATATCAGAGATTTTGTGAGCCTGGTTCTAATCAATTCACTTGCCTTTGTTCTTTAAAACCAATCAGTCTTTGAGCATGTTGCTATGATTCCACCCTGGTCATTTCCACAATGACCAACAATATCAGTTCTAAATGTATTTTTGGATTAATACATTCCATACATAAAACATAAGTCTTTCTTGTGTGTCAGGGCCAGTTTCATTACATAGGGTGTTGTGCTGGCATCAAAGGCAACAGCTTTTCCGGTCTAAGAGGCGACTGAATAATAGATTAAGGCCCGTGGAAAGAGTCTGTGGTGATGCAGAGATGTTGATCTTCCATTGTAAGGCCTTGTCCTTCTCCCTCCCTCTTCTCAGTTGTCAGGGCTCTTTTGTGGATGCTTCCTCACACAGCTCAAAGAAGAAGCTCAATTTCACAAATTAGCGCCGTTCGGCCTGGAGCACCTATCAAGTGACAGCATAGGTGGTGAGTAGCGAGAGGGTGAGGAGACAGCTGGAATGTTTACCCGTAAATTCACGTACACGTAAAGGTAGATTATGTAAAAGGGAGGGGGAAAAAACAAGTCTGGTTTATTTAAGGTCCCAATCTGAAAATATGGCATGGTACCAACGTTGAAACAGTCGCCCAAATACTGGCTTTCTGCATAGTGACTGATTGGACTGAAGACACTTTTTTCCACTCTGAAATCTATTGTCTGAGCTTGTGTCATACACTTAGTACATGTTTGCATTTGTAGTGTTTGTGAACACTGGAGTACAACAGACCTACATATTGAATTGTGGCAGGTTAATGTCACTTCCAATAAGTTTATTTTCTATCTACACATCAAATTCTTTTGGAATCTATGTGAATATACTCAAACTGTACACACCAGCCCAATAAATTCCATATTGTATCTTTAAAAGAGAAGTGTAGCTATTTTGAGTGAAACTTTTCATGAGGCACATGCAGATGACTGGGTGTCCATGAATCCAAGGCATCGCCCTTGCAGCTAAATTATAGGGATGAGTGTATGTAGGCCTTCAGTGGGCCGATGCTGGACTACAGCCAAGAGACTACAGCGAGGAGTCAGAGTGCCCTCTAGCGTCCCAAAAGTATCATTACTCCTTTAAGGTTCGTTTACCCAAGGGATTTTGCAATACTAATACTAACACTGACACAAATTAAAAGGAAAATAATATCAGTAGAATGCACTTTCCTGTTAAAAATGACTTTTCCCCACTAATAATTCAAATTCAGGATTCACAATGTCAGATTAAGGCGAAGCATTTACCAGATGTTTGGATAGTGTTGTGTCACAAAATCACTTATTCTATCAAGTTCTAAAGTCTAAAATAATACACATTCTCTATTACCCTCCACTTGACCCAACTAATTCTAAGTAAAACAAAAATCATTTTTATCAGTAAACGTATCAACCGACAGGTGGTAGGCTTCTGCTGCAGAAATAATCCAAGTAATTGCATTATACTACGGCTGTAGCTGTGGATTTCACATTGACCACTGGGATTAATGGGAATCATTATACTATCGTAACAAGATTCTGCTGCATGCTGACCCACTGCTCACATACAACGTGATAACTGCAAGATTGACGTCATAATCGACGATTGATGATTGTGTAATTGATGGTGTATACTTGAGAACTTGAGCGATTGTCGCGGTACATTGTCGAGATTGTGCATGTTTCACTTTCGATCCACGTTTCCCGACCAAATATCTTGAACAGGATGCATTTGCAAAATTCTTTTACCAGGAGTGGGGTTCGAACCCACGCGGACATATGTCCATTGGATCTTAAGTCCAACGCCTTAACCACTCGGCCATCCTGGTGTAGACACTGCAGTTTCTTGCATCAATCTTCTATAAATTGACACACATTGATATTTTATTTTATTTTATTTTCACGTCTCCTTCAATACATAGCATACGTAGCCGGGAATCAGCTATTTCCCTTTCAACGTTGGCTGACTGGGAAGGAGTACGATGTCAACGTTAGGTGCCGTTAGCCAGAAAGATTAGTGGTGCGACAAGCTGAAGCGAATGCCGTGTTTGTTAACAAGACAGTAATTAAAGCAAATGACACATTGTGAAGCGTGCTTTAATTGTGTTTTAAAACATTAACACACACAATATAAACTGTAGCCTGCTGGCTTGCTATAGTTAGCGTACATGGATATCGTTACCGCTAACATGCTAACTAGCTTGTAGCGGCTATCCTCTAGCAAGCGCCGACTCTAGCTGTTAGCACGAGTTACAACATCATGGTGGCTGATAGCACGAGTTACAACATGATGATCGGAACTCTGCGCCGTAGTCATTTACTTATGTATTATGTCTACACAATTTTAACAAGCAAGGGCGCGCGGTGTACGTGGACTTCTGCAGCTGAAATCAGCAGTCTCGCAAGGGGAGTTTCCCATTGAAAAGTCCGTAAAAAGTTTGGAGGCTCTTGGTAGTCAGTCAGAAATAGCGATGCAGACGATACAGCTACCAGCCACACGGCGCTGTGGAGAAACTCCGGACGAGGGAGACTAGTTCACAGTCAAACTTGAGTCAATGAAGTGAAAACAACCGTCCTTGGAATATTTGGAATATATATTATATATATATTTGTATGACGTTCCATTTCCAAAACAATTCTACTGTTCTTCACGGTTTTTACATTCAAAAGCCATAGCTTCAAAGAAAAACGTCAACAAATCTAAAGATCATATGATGTGTCTCTTCTCCTGTCTGGTAGTTTCGTGACTCAGAAAGAATCTGGAGGAGCCAGTTGAGTTATCCTTCTGCAGCATTTCCCCCATTCTTGGGTTGGTGAGGTTGTCCTTCCTGACTGTGGAAATATGTTTTCTCCATTGTCTGACACTTAATCCTGATTTATTCCTTTGAATTACACCCCTTCACTGTAACTCAACCTGTTCCTCACACCAATGTTGTCCTTTATCATCCATCAGATCAACTTTTTAAAAACAAATTTAGACATTTAGACATATTAGCAGAGGTGGAAAGAGTACTGAAATATCCTACTCAAGTAGAAGTACTGTTACTTGACTGAAATTTTACTCAAGTAAAAGTAAAAGTACTGGTGTAAAAAATTACTCAAGTAAAAGTAAAAAGTAGCTCACTTAAATAGTACTCAGAGTAAAAGTTACTTAGTTACTTTTTTTGTTGTTGATCTTTATAATAAACTAATTTTGCTATGGTTACATGTATCCCATGCAATAAACTGAAAAAGGAAGAGAGGAAATTATTGTACAGTAGGAACTTGGTTCATTTATTGCTGAGCGAAGGCATCTGTATGTCATAAAATGAAGGATGTCAAAAGTATATACTATTACCATTTGAAAATAAATTAAAGCAGTTAAAACATATTGACACACACACACACACACACACATGTGTGTGTGTGTGTCTGTCTGTCTGTATGTGTGTGTGTGTGTTTGTGTGTGTCTGTCTGTGTGTGTGTGCGTGTCTGTCTGTCTGTCTGTCTGTCTGTGTGTATGTTTGTGTGTGTCTGTCTGTCTGTGTGTGTGTGTGTGTGTGTGTGTGTGTGTGTGTGTGTGTGTGTGTGTGTGAGAGAGAGAGAGAGAGAGTGTTGACCTGCAGTGTGCTGGTTGGTGGTAGGATTCAGTATTTACTAAATGAACAAAACCCAGACATGTGAAACGTGTCTGTCCTCTGAAACTAGGATTAGCCACCACAAATATCGAAACGTGAATTGATGTTTTCTAAGGCTCTCAATTCTATCTGAAATTATAAACTCAATCTCCTCAAACAGTGCCACGCCTAATGTGCCATGTGGGAAGTACCATTATAACAGGTAGGAACACCAACCTGAACCTGAGAAAGAGACTGCCTATTGATTAGAAATCTAACTCCCTACAATTTGTTTTTGTTCCACTGCTCTTCCATTGTAGCGCCTACAAAAGCTGCATTCAATGATCTTCCTGACAGCTGAATTGGCGTTTGTGATACAAAATCTCTTCCTAACGTTGGACAGTGTGTGAGTCCGCCCACTATGGCCCAGATTCTGGTGTACATGTCTAAGAATGAGCATAGACATGTGTTGATCTTTGGAGAGAATGAGTGGATGCTTAGCTTCCTCCGGCATTGCTCCTCTACTCAATCTTCCTCCAACTCTCAGGAGTCCATTCTCCAAAACTGGATCCAGCCTGGATCCGGGACCGGCTGAGGCCAATTAAGCCTAATTGCAGCCGGGCCCTTTTAACCTGTGTGTGACTGTGAGAGCGAGAGTGTGAGAGGCTGGCGCCGTGTGTGTTTGAAGCCGACGCGGACGGAGGATCCGGTCGGCTGGAGGAGAGCGAGCCAGCCAGCGACGGGTGAGACGGAGCGGGAGCGGGCCGTCTCCTGCCGCGGTGTCCCGCGGAGGTCCGGGGGCAGCCGGGAGCCGCCTGCAAGCCGCCTGACCAGCCGGGGTTGGGGTGGGATGCCCCTGGAAGCCTGGCAGGCTGGGGCAGCCTTGGGGCTTCGCGGCTGGCCCACCGGGACCAGGGCGGACGACCGGCGGAGGAGGCGGCGCCGACCACAGCTGCCGTCAAGACCCGGGCCGTGAGATTGCGGTGTTCGCAAATAAAGCGGCCACGCTGGCCATTAAACTCTCCCCCTGCCTGCGTCTCTGTCTGTTCCGGACCCCGGTTATGTGGCACCTTGCCACATTTGGTGTTTTTGGCCAATGCTGTTTTTGGCCAATGCATCTGATTGGTGTCTGGTCCCAGGGCAATTTTTTTTTCTAGCTCGCAATATTCCTTTGATCATTTTAAATAATTTACTCAGTAACGGATGGATGTACAAACGTAGCGAACTACTTTACTTCATTCAAACCATACTTAAGTAAAAGTAAAATTACTGACTTTGAAAAATACTCAAAAAAGTACAAGTACACAAAAAAGCTACTCAATTACAGTAACGAGAGTACTTGTAATTCGTTTCTTCCACCTCTGCATATTAGACATATTTGGCTGATTGGCAAAGTGTTGGCAAAGCCACCATTTCTTTCTGCCCTCTGATCATCCTTTGAGAGGGCATCCTCATCATCCATCCAACTATACCACTAAGACTAATTCTACTGTTTGTGACAAAGACACAGTAACAGTTTGTTGCTGTCAGGTGAAAGAATTTCAACTGGTCAGGAAGTAAGAAAAACAGCTTTGTTTTTAGCTTGATATGAGAACCATAAAACAAAGGTTCGTAGAATATTCTCAACCCATAGAGAACCATGTATTGAAGTAAAAACATGAAAATCATCAATATTGGAGTTTCATATAACCAAAGCAATTTATTTTCCTATACGGTAAATGTTGGACTTAAAAATGCCGGTAACTCCAAAATGTACAACATTTGAAAAGCTTCACTCAGATCAGAACAGAGGATCTATGCGGTGTTCAGGACAGAGTTGTGAGACTTTGTTCCCCTGTTCTTCCATTATAAGCTTGTGGCCCATTGCATACATACATTTCCTTTCAGTTTTCCATACCTTTTTACACACTGGGTCAATGTTTATTCCTTATTTTCAGTTCATTGATACATTTAATCAGAAAAAATGCAGAAAATAAATACAACTCCCCTGACAAGGGTGGAGATCTTTCTCTACATAACCCCTCTCCAACAGGGTAGACAGGGGCAGCACTGCAGACAGGGGTTCTTCTTCTTGTACTGTAAGGCCCTCTTGATCTCAACGTTGACCTTATCAATATATTCCTCCGTGCTACTCACGTTAGCCTCAATGTTGTTAAGCATGGATCCCTGTTCCTCCACCACCATGGCCATGTGCTGGAACAGGTCATGGACCTCCTTCAGCCTGGCCTCGAGCTCTACCAGCTCCTTATGTCTGCCTTTGATCTCGTTCAGCGCCCAGCGGGACGAGCGCCCACCTTCCACCTGCAGGCTCTGGGACAGCTCAGTCCAACCCTCACCCCCTTTGTCCACCAGCTTGTCTAGCTGCCCATCAGAGATGCTAGTCCCTATTATGGAGGCCTGCCTCTGGAGCCGCCCGCGGCATATCTCCCTCTGCACCTCCTCAGCCTCATTGTAAGCAGCCATGGCCGTGTGGAAGGCCCGGGTGAGCGTGTTGTACTGAGTACGGGTGATGCGGCTTGCGGCAGAGTTGGGACCTTCTTTCTCCTCCAGCTGACTGCTCTGTTCACCCAGGGCCTGAAGGCGGGCATAGATAGCCTCGCCACGTTGGTGGATCCCCCTCGCAATGGAGTCAGAGGCCTGTTTGAGGAGGCTGAGGCGGCGCACAGTGGTGCCGAAGCGCTCGTTGTGTGTGCCCAGGCGTTCCACCTCCAAATGGAGTAAGGAGATGTCCTTGCGGATGGAGTGGGCCTCCTTCAGGATGCTGTCGATAACGGAGGTGTTCTCGAACACCACCGCCTCCTGGGTCAGATCGACCTTGTCTATGTCATTCTGGGATCCGTAAAACTCTGACTCGGAGTCCTCCTGCGCCTCATTAATGGTCTGCAGCATCTCTAGCCTGTCCCGCATCCTGCCTGAGAGACCAGTGGAAAATGACATGTCGGTTATCGTGATCATCACTGGTCTAGCTTTTGGTCTATAGCTGATATAGTCCTTCATATTGCTGCTGACGGGTGTTATCTCAAAGATGTCAGCTTTCCAGGAACTAAGAACAACCTTGCTTTTAGCTTGGCGGCTATGCATTTCTGAGTTTATCCAATTGGTTTTGAATTTTTTTTTAATAAACTTAGTGGAGCATTACTATGCTATTTCCTATAAGAGAAATAAATCATCATAGAGTCATATATATTGTAAATGCTCGGTTTCAGGGAATCTTCACATGTAACATAACCCTCCGAATGTTATAGTGCTCCCCTTAAGAATAGACGGAGAGCACAGGTCGTCTGGAAAGATGAAGCATTTAGGACTGCGGTGAGCATACTGTACATACAGTGACAGAACAGATAATACTGGTTATTTGGTTATTGTTTGTGTAAATCCACAATTTTCTCATTTATTTCATTTAGAAAAATGACAACAGCCACCCGGCATAGAGTCTACAACATAACCACTGCAATTGGTACAGACAATGGCAGCAGTCACAGCTGAGTGTTTTAGGAATGTCTTTATTTAAACCAGGAACAAGGAAGCCAACAGACATTTCCTTTGCATGAGGAAGCATTAGCATTAAGTGAACACCCAGTGCATATCCAGATTGTGGTTAACACATAGCTTTTGTAGATTTGCAACATAATACTTCAGAAAGATCGTGCTGCTTGCCCTCCACCTTTCTTACTGTATGAGAATATCACTGAATGTTGTCACTGACAGTCTTTTGCTTCACACACAGAATGTATTTCCTCATACCATGTTGATAGGAATTTATTGAAAACAATTCTAAAATTGGGCTAAATGTATGAAAAAAACAATCATTCATTTTACTATGCATTGAATTAGTCCTATCATTCCTAGCTGCTGGGGCAGCATACCACTAAGGAATTCCCATTGATTGTACAATTATCCCCAGTCCAATCAAATATTAACCTGTGATATTAAGCAAGCATCTTACCTCTTTGGAATGACTGCCACAATATCAGAACACTAGTACATCCTCTCCGTGGGTCTCTCTTTGATTCCTTTTGGACCAAGGCACTTGAGAGAGCATCGTTTCACTGCTTGAGAAGGAAGTCGCTAATCTGCAGTGTGTGTGTGACTGCCACCCCTTCCCAGGTGACAAATATGAGCCTTCCCACTGCCACAAGCACAATAGTTTCTTAAAAGGAACCATACATTTTTTTGGTTTAGTTTCCACATTGAAACAGCAATTAAATGAAACACGAGAAAGAAGCCCATAGGTCTTATCAAGTGTTTCCATCTTAGAAAGAAAAAACTAAAGAGAAGAATTTGAGTACATACAGAGGAAGACATTGTGTGACTGGTTTTACTACGAGATAACATTCATTGAGAAATTTACTAAGAAATTTGGAGAATTTGGATATTTTGATGTCATACTGGGCATCATTAGATTACTGCAAATCACATCTGAACACAAGTATACAAAACGCAGTGAGTCTGTAGAATGATGGACTCCCCGTGTGAGTGATTGAGAGAGGAAGCTAGAAAAATATAGTTCTGGCCAAGATTATTGGCAGCCTTGTATTTTATGCAGATAATTGAAACAACTTATCTTCACACATCCATGTATCTATTTAAGATCAATCAATCAGAATAAAAATGAAAAAAATGAAAAAATGGCTTCAACATTGAAAACTGGCCATGGCCATGATTATTGGCACGCTTTAGAACAATGTGGTTTTGTTGGAGGAAATAGATTCTCATTTCCAGTGTAATTCAGCTCACCTGTGACAGGTTGCAGGTACCCACGTAGTGTATTCCTGTTACTGCAGTTCTCTATGTTATTAAGAAGTTTGCTGCTCTTAGAATTGTCAAGAATCTCCCAGGATGTGGTGGTAAGAGGAGAATTTCAAAAAACAGAGATTCAAAGATCTCAAGGCTGACCTGGAGAGGTC
Source organism: Hoplostethus mediterraneus (assembly GCA_034670385.1). NCBI lineage: Eukaryota > Metazoa > Chordata > Actinopteri > Trachichthyiformes > Trachichthyidae > Hoplostethus > Hoplostethus mediterraneus. The sequence goes on from JAXDDW010000015.1 coordinate 2,079,828, forward strand.
TGGGTAATGGATTCAGCCCATACCATACGCCGGACACTGAACCAAGAAGGGCTTTACAGTCGGAAGCTACAGAAAACCCCACTGCTGAAAGAGAAACACAAGGACGATTGATCTTTAACAAGACCCACCTGAACAAGCCTAAATCCTTCTGGAAAAATGATCTGTGGACCAGTGAAACCAAATTAGTGCACTTTAGCAATGGAGATCAGTGCTTTGCTTAATCTTTGATGAATGAAAAGAACACCCTACCTACAGTCAAATACAGTGGAGGATTATTAATGCTGTGGGGCTGCTATACTGCCTCGGGTACTGGACGTCTTGATCGTATTAAGGGCTTCATAAAAGATTACCAAGATTTGGAGCCAAAGGTGTGACCCATTTTTAAGCCATAAAAGATTTGTTTATGTTTGTATTCTTATTGTTTGATCATCTGCTGTTAAATAAAACAGATGAAACTGTGAAATTCAAAAGTCAATTTCCAATTATTTCAGGAGATACTGTACATTAGATATTGCACAAATGCAATGTGGATGTGGTTTTAATGTTCAAAGCAAGCAACAACAACAAACAAACATTAATAAGCATTTTAATGTGATCATTTATGTAATATACATGACTCCACAGTAGACAGACATCACACAAAGGTATTATCATACACTTAGTCATAAAATAATGTATCAATGAAAAGTAACAGACATCAAAATACATCACAGTACATCAACTGTAGGACCCTGCAATATCAATATTGTTGCTATCAGACTTCACTTTCTTGCTGGGGTCCTTAAAAGAGGTGGTAAATATGAGGGATTTTGTTTTTGGTCAATACAGAATAACCAGTTATGATCAGTTCCAGAATCTCATAATTTATATATACACAATAAATGTTGAAAACGCCTCAAACTTCAACAAGACTTCATCGGTACTATTTCTTAAGTGTTGTTTTTCCTTCAGTCTCATGTGTCTAAGTAACATTTGTATGAGTTCCATTTTTTACAGTGTGTTAACATGCAGTGACATCATTATTTGACATTATTTGACATTATTTGAACCTTTGAGTTTGAGTGACCTGGGTCAAATATTACTGGGAAATAATTATTTGTTTGAATTGAATGCATTTGTTTTATCTTGCATAGAGTAAGTCTGGGGTTCACCACATCTGAACAGTTCCAATAGTCTTCTATATGTCAGGTATGTTGTCAATCACAGACAAGTATCCTAATAGGACTTTCAAACGATTTTCTGAGATTGTATGAAAAAAAAATGGGGCACTCGTTGTATTGTCTTCTATGGCAAACCCCATCCATGTGTAACCTAATTTCTTTTCACATACTATTTGTCCTAGGTCTGCATCACACCTCAGTCGTGTGGGGGTTGGATTCTGATTTGAGATACTTGTCTCAAACCCTTCATACAAACATTAAAGACAATTTAGAAATCTAATTTTCCCAATCTAGACACAAGAGTCTTTTGCACCTTTGCAGCGAGCGTTTGTTATACTTCCTGTAAAACAACTCGGTATGATGCACGTTTGGTATGCGATAGCTCTGGAGGCCATGCCAGTGAAACACTACTACTCTGAGAAAATAAATGTCCCTGTCCCTGTCCCTGTCCCTGTAAATGTCCCTAGTTAGGATTTTTCACTTTTTCTCTGTCCTGACAGCAGACTACTGATATCTGTCTATCCCTCAACCCACCCCTTTATTCATAGCAGGGGAAGCAGCTGCAAAACATCTTCTTAAAGGGGTTGTTCTTGTCATGACGTTTGGCCTTGCTTAGTTTGACCAGAGCGTCCTGTATGGCCATGTCTGTTTTCTGAACGTTGGTTTGGATGGTGGTCAGCATGGGGCCCTGCTCCTCCACCAGCAGGGCAATGTCCAGGAAAATCTCATGGATGCCCTTGATGCGGGACTCCAGGTCCACCAACTCCTGCTGACGTTTCTCAATCTGGGTCAAGGCCGACCGAGCGGTCTTGCCTTCGACCGTAATGCTCTCATTAAAGATGTTCCACCGGCCTGACTCAATCATCTCTTCCACCTCTTCACTTGTCACTTCACGCCCCACTATCTCCATCTGCCTCTGGATCTGGGCCTTGCAGTTCTCCCGATGGCTCATCTCCGCCTCGTTGTAGTCAAACATAGCATCGCGGAAACCGTTGCTGAGGCAGGCATACTGGGTTCTGGCAATACGCGTGATGGCAGCATTAGGGCCGTGCTCTTCTTCTAGCTCGTGGGCTATTTTGTCCATATCCCGGAGGTGTGTCAGCACACCTTCAGCCCGCGCCTTTATATCTGCGCCGATGGCATTAGAGTCCCTCTTGATAGTGCTCATGCGGGTGGTGCCCTGGAGCATGCGGGAGTTCTGCTCGCGAAGCCTTTTGACCTCCAGACGGATGAGCTGGACCTCTCGGTGGACATCTTGAGACTGGGCGAAGACCCCCTCCAGGGCAGGGCCGTTGTCAAATACCACTGCCTGGTGGGGCAGCTCCTCCTCCAGGTCCACGTTGCTGAAGGAGTCGGAAGCAGTGGACTCCGCGTACTCCATCTGCTCCACATGGCCGTTGGAGAGTTCCTGCAAATGGCTCAGTCTGTCCCTCATGGCTGGGCTGGAGGGCAGCGATAAGGAGAGGTTATGGGTTAGAGATCTCTCTAATTGCACAATAAAGACTAAGTTATCTTTCTTTTTCTAACACACAAATACATACATTTGTACAGACCCACTGTGGGCTGATAGAAATGTGCATGATAAACAACAAAATCTTCAGATTCACAGCAGAATCTGGAATTAAATAACTATTTTGGCTTAGAGGAAGAAGAGGGAAATATTTGAGAGGGGAGGCAGTTTACATTTAGCACACAAAAAATAATCTGCAGATCGTATGATGTGTTTTGGTATTTATAACCACAACCGTCTGATTTAGTTGTCACACCTGTTTTAAGAGTTCCTTTCCTTCTTCCTTCACACCTAACCCACCCAGTGCCGTTCACTTGTCTGACAGGTTTTCACAAAGAATAGTTGAAGGTAGGTGCTCCTCACCAAACAAGTTCTTTTGACGTCTAATCAGATTTAAGTTTTTAATCCAGACACTCATTGGACATTTTGACTCTTTTGATCTAATTGGAGCATTACATACAGAAACAATTTTGTTTGTACAACTCAAGCAGTAGTCCAGCATTTCCCAGGTGTTTCCAGTATGAGGTAAAGAGAATGAATTTGAACTTCAGAAGGCCCCAGACTACTAGACATGGGATTCACAAACGCTTTTGTGTTAAGGACCCCCTGATAGAGACATTTTGGACCACAAAACCCCTTTTGGTAAAAGGTTTTCTCCCAAGATTTCTGTTGTCCTTTTCTATACTGTGAGTGGAGTAACAACAGCAGAAGGAGTCAGACCTCTGATCAGATTAGTAATTTGTAAACATTCTCTCATCATAGCTAGTCAATTAAGTAACACATTTAAACTACTCCTCATTTCACTGGAACCCACTCAAGAACCCCTTGGTCTCTGGTCACCAGTTTGGGAACCATTGAACTCTATCCTTTATCTGGTACCCCAAATGACAATTGATGGTATTGCAGAGTTGTATGTTAACCTGCCTTCATTAATACCGTTTCAAGAAATCATAAATAAATACTTAAATAGAATTGATTTTTCTTTATACTGGTGCTCGTCAGCATTATGCCGATCGCCGCCTGGAGGTCATAGTTTACCTACCTTTTATTTACCAATACATCAATGGCTAGGACCAGTTCTCAGAATCAGATTAGCCGTCTGATGGCGTCATGGTTTCCCCCCAATTTCACACAGCAACATTCAACGTTGTAGGGAAGCGCCTTACCGGTGTTGCTCTGATCTCTACCACTGTCAAACTTTTTCCTTCCAGCTCAGGTCGCCGTGGTGCCGCAGCACCATCCTACAGGACCCGACGGCGTCTCCTCCGGCTTGTGTGGTTGACGGGCTGCGCGGAGGAACAACAAAATATTTCACGGCTATTTCAGGAGCTCAAACTGGTATTTGAGTTTTGGGTGTTAGGGCGACAGGTTACGCCACCGACTGACTGATTGAGGAATGAAGTCAGGTCGGTTTGGCCCTGCTCTGACGCGGAGTCTCACGAGCGTCAGCTGGGCAGCCTATGGCAAGGTGTGGGCTTTTCCCATACCTTAACCCAGTCATCCACATCTGATCTTGTACTTTTAGTCACGTGGGGAGTAAAGGTCAGGCAAAATTACCTTAAAAGAAAATGAGGGGGGCATCCAGGATCGATGCGTCCTCTATAGTTTGGTGTCTAATCATTTATGACATTGATCAAATGGTCCTTGTCATACCTTGTCAAGTCATTGATCAGTCATTGATCCACTCCGCCCTAGAAATGTAGTCTCTATAGGTGTTGGTGGTAATATTAGCTGCAGGGATGTTGCCATACATTAAGGTTTAGAGAGCTACTTTCACACTGCAGCATGCCCATGCCCCGCTCTAGTTCAGTGAAAAGGAAGCAGTCTAGCCATTTGATTAAATTGGGACTGACTTCAAGACTTCCCTCGCCACACCCAAACGAGTTTACAACAAACACAAGCACACGAGAGAGAGTTATTGTTCTATTTTGAATGTTTAGTTTTGTTAATTTTGTTATCTTCTGCTTTGACAATGCCAATCAAGCACAATTGAATTGGAGAGAGAGAGAGAGAGAGAGAGAGAGAGAGAGATTCAGCAAGCCTTTATTGTGCAATTAAAAAAGTATGATCACAATTATCAGTTGGTCCATACTATCCACAAAGCAAAAATAAGTATAAGTAAATAAAAATTAAATTAAATAAAAAGACCTACAACACAGCATCTGAAAAACCCTCCCTCTACCACCTTACATATAGTACACCCTTTTTTATAGTACACCCAATTTTTTCACTGTATGGCACACCAAAAATAAAACCTACATTAGTGAAACCTTGCAATGTCCTCAGGTGACCAGGGGCTGAATAGATTGAGATAGATTTGATGATGAAATCTGGTGTCTCGTGACAGCTGGGTCTGGGACCACAAACCACTTTGGCCTGACCAGCATTATTGGGATTGAACGTTTCAGACATGATGGCCCTCTCTCTCCCCAGCTGAGCAGCATTATGCAGAGGGCCATCTGATTCCCATGTGACCCCATCTAGATAAAACAGTACAATCCAGTGATTCAGATTAGAGTCTCTCTCTCTCTCTCTCTCTCTCTCTCTCTCTCTCTCTCTCTCTCTCTCTCTCTCTCTCTCTCTCTCTCTCTCTCTCTCTCTCTCTCTCACCTTAATCACAGATCTAAATAATCAAACAGGGTCAAACAAGGTTTTATTTCGCGTATGTAATATATTGGGATACCTACTATTGCCTATGCAGTATGTTCTCACCAAAATTTATATGTAATTCTGTCTAAAAATTACAGGTATAAAATGAAATGCAATAAGAAATGAAATAACTTTGAAATATCAAATAGGACCCTACCAAAGTAGTTTCTTTGTTTTAACAAGATAGTTTCCATTTCCCGGCAACTAAAAAATGTTTCTGTACACGATAAGAAAGTACTGAATAAGTATTAATATTTCTGGATTATGTCACTTGGGTTACCAAAAATATTTATTGATTGAAATTTCCACCTTCATCCACAAGTTGCACTGCACTAATCAATCTTACTGTCAATAAGAGTCAATGCACAACTCTTTTTGCCCTGAAGAATTCCAGTATTGGTAAAAGTGAACAGAGAACACTTTTTAAAAAATGTGTCTGATCTTCAGAACTCAAAACTAATAACACAGTTGACAGTTTGAAAATAAGACAAGTGAAATAGATGTGTCCCTGCCTTGATATAGCACGTGAACGTGCGTGCTCGTAACCGCTGACAATTTCCTTTTGCCGTGGCTGCCTTCAGGTGTGCCTCGTAAACTTTGAAGTCTCAATTCAAAAGTCGTAAATGAAATGTTCTCGGATAGAAAATGAGGACATGTAGCCTAATTGATGTTACAGTTATGAGCCAAAAATGTTTCTACCATAGATTGTTGACACGGTTTCCGCCCCCTAAACGTCACAGCATCGGATTTACCCTTTTGTTGGGTCATTCATGTGTGTGTCTACCTCGACGTAGAAAATTCCCGGCTGCACGTAAAGACAAATCTCCATCAGGACCCTGTTGCTACCACGACTTTCTCGGCTCCCCACGGGTTTAGGTTCCTCGCCCGTTAACTCCAGAAAAAGACAAAAACCTATTCGCCACACCTAAACCAAAGAATGGTCATGAAGTTGTCTGTACTTCGCAATGCCTGTAACGGTCTTCGGATACATCAAGCCCGTCCAGGAAGCAGGGTCTGCGGCTTCTCGGGGAGATGCCAGCCGGTAGGTTCTGCCAACAGTAGGGTGATCCTCCGGGCAGCGGCAAGCACTACTACCAGCCACCAGTCCGGTACCAGTCCGAAATTGATCCTCAACTTTGGGAAAAAGTCACAGAAAGAAGATGGTTATGGGTACGAAAGCTCCGTCAGGTAAGAGAGTCAGTTTTGGGGTTTAGACTGACAGTTGTATCGCACATCCTGTTTTCCTGATACAATCAATGGCATCTTCCTTCTTTTGCATACAATGTTGATAAGAACGTGGATAAGGATTTTTATAAATACCCGATAAACGCACAACCGTGGCCTTATAACGTTAGTTTGTATATTAAAGCGCTTAAACTTCGGATACTTATTTGTCGCTTAGCAAACACATTGTTTTGCTACTGTTTTGTGTAGTTGTGTAGCAAGTACACTGGCGGAAGAATAACATAAGAATACAATTTAGTATTGTCTTTGAATTATGATCGAAACACATGGTGATGCGTGGTGTATTGCTCAAGAGAAACAGGAAACTATTTCCTGTCTCATCATTTTGGTTCGCAGCGCGTCCCCACGTGTTCCCGGTATCTTAAGGGACGCGCCAGCTGATGTAACTTTACTCCGTTCTTACCAAACCCACGCTGCTAAAAAAATCAGAAATGGTAGTGAATCAAACTTATAACGCCTTTCAGACAACATACGCTCTCATTAATAACACGAGGCATCTGCTTTATTGTTAAATGATGCGGGTCTTTGCCGTGATGTTTACATTTTGGACGCCATGTAGGTCAGTGGGGTATCGTGCTTTCCCTTGCAGATCGGAAGTCGATAGTTTCTAGGTCGTTTTTTTCCGAGTACAATGGATTGCACCATTACCTCTACTGTTACTGGCTCGAACGTGGCTCGTCATCCATAGGCAGTAGCTCGTCATCCCCAAGGAAGTAGCGTGTAACCCCACTAATCATTTATTTGACTGTATTTTATTCAACCCATCTCTATAACCTAATATGTTCCATTTGGAAGTAGCGTTGTGGTAATTGTGACTTAAAAGGCGGCCAAACATCACTAGCTGTAAATGAGGGTTACCTGCGAAATGAGGAAGAGCATCAGATCGGACCACTTAGACAAAGCTTGAATACTCTCCCCATAGCTATATCCCAACCCACAGTATAAACAGTATCAACTGTATCAAATCATAGCCACTGACAAAAATCTTCTCAAATGGGGGTCCTTGGCTTACTGTGTATCTATTTGGAGGCGCCTCAACATGAAAACGTTTGGGAACCCCTGCCCTAGGATTTGGCATAAACATGGTGATATTTGTATGTGGATCAATGAATTTTGTTGACCAGTCTCTTTTTCCCTCATAGCGAAGTGGTTCAGAGCACCAAAGAGGCGATGGTGGCTTTACAGAGAGAACATCTAGCACTCCAACCGGCCCTAGCCATCATACAGGTATTGGAAAAAACCGAAACACTCAAATGATAACTGAGTACAATAAATGTACAGGGATTTGTCTTAGTTTTGCCATTGGTGCATTGGGAAACGGTATTGAGTTTCACAGTACATACTGACACACAGTACATCACAGGACCTCACAAACAATGCATAGGGGCAGTGCAAGATATACTGTGGGCAGCAGAGCTTTTTATGGAAGTGGTGATCTGAAAATCCACCTTTACCTTAGACCTAGAAGGGCTATCTGTGTGTTTACTGAACATTCTTCTGTTGTCAAAACTGTTCATGTGTCAGTGTCTTCTACCTTTTATCTCAAAGGCAGGCGAGGATGACAGTTTGCTGGATATCAATAAGAAGATGGCAGGAAAGGTAATTGTCTCTTTCTCTGTCTTGTCTAGTCTTTCATCAATCTACACAATAGCTTAAACGGTTGACCATCTCCATATCTTTATGTTCACAGATCGGCTTAAACATCACTCGGATATGTCTGCCAAAAGAGTGCAATGAGGGTGAAGTAAGTAAAACGGATCATGTCAACTCTCCCCATATCTTAACAACCTTTTGTTATTCACTGCCTAAAAGTTCAGTCTAGGCAGACTCATCCCTCCCCTCTACACTGTTTTGCAAGTCAACACATGTTTGTGCTTTTTCCCCCCGGCCTATGGTGGAAGGATGTGAGGTGACTCAACTCAGTCCCTGTTTGAGTAATCTCTGCTAGTATACGCCTCAGATGCAGTCTATGTCCCACTGTGTGCCCAATCCATGATTTCTGAATGGATTTAGCCACTCCCCCAGGGTCTGTGTGTGTGTGTTTTTTTGTTTTTTTTTCTCCACCTCATTGTGTTTTGTAACATTATGTAACTCGGTCGCAGGTCTCTCAGCTGTGGGTTTGGGAATCTCCTTTGCCCGGCTCGAGGTTGACTCCTGATCCCGTGAGCAGTAGGGAACTCCTGGGAACAGTGTAGGGCCTGGAGAGGTATGAATTCCTCAGCTGACGGGGAATGATATACGTTACAATCCTGGCCTCAAGAGACCTCTGCTGCTCTCCTGCTCTACTTTCACACATCTTTGCTCTCTCTGTCTCTCTCTTCCTTGCAAAAGATATTCTCTCTCTCAGGGTCATGCAAGGTTACCATCTTTTCTGTGTTGACTGGCTCTCTGTGTGTGTGTGTGTGTGTGTGTGTACATAGATTTTGGAGGAGGTGTTGAAGCTGAACGAGGACCCCAGGGTGCATGGTGTCTACCTCCACCTCCCGCCTGCTTGCCTCACCAGCCGGGTGCTGAACACACTCAAACCTGAGAAGGATGTGGACGGGTAAAGGGCAGAGATATTTGACTTGAACGAGGTCGGGGTGTGTGTGTGTGTGAATGGGGATAGGGTCATTGAGGGTCACTTCCAAAAGTGCTACTCTGTTGAAGGTGCTTTCAGTGTGACAATTTGTATTAGGTTGTCTCTCGAGATGTATGTGTATGCCCATCAAAAACCACTATTCATGCCTAAGAGGAGACCAGAGGAGTTCATACTGAAGGAATAGACATTTTTTGACAGAAGCCAGGAAGCTACAGTACTTATGTTGTGTGTGTGCCTATGCTCTAATAGAGATAAATGCATTTACTTCCATGCTGTGTCAAATTTGGCCCAAATCAGAAGGGGCTGCAGAGAATTAAGACTGAGCAAATTTAGAGCCATCCTGCTGACATGTGAATGAGGACATGAGTAAGAGACCCTGCATGATCATCACGAGTTGAATATAATTAGTTCAACTCGCCCTTAATTACACAAAACCAATCAAAGTAGTTTAGATGTCTCATGAAACACTGAGATGTGTGTTTTTAATTTACTCTGACAAGCAACTGTATGTTTTGAGTTGTTTTAATAAAGAGATCAAGTGCACCATTAATTTTAAACCCATTTATTGCCAACACTGCAAGTGGTGATAAAGAATGTAAGAGTTAAAACAACAGTTCCCAGACAGTAGAATAAGTGAACAACATTCATATATTTCTAGAATATAGATGTATCATCAGTAGAGAAGTACTTGGAATAGCACCAAACCAATATGTATTTGTGCTTCATTTTGTCTCACTCTAGGATATCAGATCTGAACGTGGGCCGTCTGGTACGAGGGGACGTGAGCCAGGGTTTTGTGCCGCCCGCAGCCAGCGCTGTCATGGATCTGCTGGAGAGACACGGTGAGTCTCAGGGAGAGGAAACTCACCCCTTACCCTAACATTATTACTAAGGCGCTTGACGGAAGGTGTGGATTAATGTTGAATTAAAAAAAACATTTCCGCAGATGCTCCTCTGGAGGGAAAAACGGTGTTGCTGGTGGGAGGCGAGGGACCCCTTGGGCTGGCCGTGCAATGCCTGATACAGAGAAGGGGAATGGTAGTTGTCAACAGCCACAGGAGCTCCAAGAGTCTACAGAAACAGGTGTGTGTCTGTCTGTCTGTCTGTCTGTCTGTACCACAACACACTGAGCATCGGATGTAGGAACTGTAGGCTACTGTTGCCTGTTAGATTATATACTTTCATTTGGCCTTATTAGTCTATGTGATCGCCACTCAGGTTATTTGTTTGTGTATATAAGTAACCTACTGTGATTTCATAAATGTCCACATGTGTTTCATGCACAATATTAGGAAAATTTCAGTCTCCTAGATAATCAGGACATCACTTTATAACTGAAAAGTCATTTTCCACTTCCAACCCAAATTCCATTCTCTTTATTCAGATACTCTTGCCTGTTTTGTACAGTGTTATAGGTTCACCACATGGTGGCAGTCTCTCCTTTTTTACATTTGTACATGATATCAAGCGCTGTCAGTTAAAGATAGAGATGCAGAGATTGGCTGAATAAAAGCTGCAAATAATCTGATGCTCATTAGTCAGATTACTGAAGAGGCTTTCTTCAAGTTCATTTAGCATGAGAGTTAAGTTACTGTCATACCTCCTATCAAATGGTTGTCTCTCTCCTCGTTTCTTGCTTCATCCTATATTTGTTGCTCCTTTCATCGTCTCCCTCTCTTCTTAAATTCCTCATATGTATATTTTCCTTTACTCTAGGTGATGCAGGCGGATGCTGTGGTCCTCTTGGGGGCTCAGCATATGGAGGTCCCACCCACTTGGCTTAGACCAGGGGCTGCTGTCATCCACTGTGAACCCGCCCTGATGCCAGGTACAGTGGAAACTGTTGTGATCAACCAGCCAGGCAACTATGACTTTCCACATCAGTTCTGTGTTGTGTGAGGTTGAATGTGTTTATGAACTGTATGAACTGTATGTTTTGAGTTGGTTAAAAGTTGGTGGTGCGTGTTTTTTTTCCTCAGTCACATTGACAGTAGATATTCTATTTTAGACGAACACGCCATTGAGATGTCCGCACAGCCCGGGATAGGTCACCTCACTGCAGCCTACAGAATGCAGGTGTGTCTCTTTGTCTCCAGTCCTTGGCGTACTGTTTTTTTTTTTTCAACTTTTGATGAACAAGTCTCTCAGTTTTCTGTCTCAGTGGTAGTGTCTTCATTTTCTCTCTCTTGCTGTCTTTTCCATACCAGAATGTGGTGCGTGGCAGCAGTCGCTGGCTCCAGGAGCAGCAGTACAGAGCCTGGCAGTTGCGCAGCCTCAAACTGCAGCCGCTCACCCCGGTACCCAGGTATGGACCAACAACGTCAGACAGATGCTCTGTTTGCATTGCATATTGTCAAGTAAACACCCAATCTATACCCTGAATCATAGGCTCCCACAAATTACTGACAGTGGCCCACAGAGGATAGTAGTCTCATTCACATGTGGATGTTTGGCAACTCACCTAAAAAATGTGAAGAGTGTGGAAATAAAAAAAAAAGGGGCATTTTGTGGTCTCATTTTTAATTTCACAAGCATTTTATGAGACTTTCAAGGACATTTCTACCCCGAGCTCCTGTTAACTTCTGACCCTGATGGTCTTTCATGTTTTCTTTGCTTCTACAGTGACATTGAGATTTCCAGAGCCCAGGCCCCCAAGCCAGTGGACCAGCTGGCTGAGGAGATTGGCTTACTTCCAGAAGAGCTTGAGGCCTATGGAAGAACCAAGGCTAAGGTGCATCTCTCCCTGCTAGACCGTCTCCATTCACAGCCTGATGGGAAATACGTACTGGTAGCTGGGTGAGTGGAGCAGACTTAACTGATTGACCCTTTATATCTTCAAGTTCTCTCACTTGGCTAGGCTGATCTCGTTGGGCAGGTCAACAGAGAAGATATATATATAACATTTCATGTGTTAGCAAGCCATACAACCCCCCCAACAAGAAAAGGGCTCACAAATCTGAAAGCTGCAGTTGGCCGTGACCTACAAGCTGCCTAATACTGTATTTGAAACGGTGACATACATCAGAAAGAGGTCCACTGTCAATGTTTTAAATCACTGAGGAGAATAAATGATTCTGTTCTGTTCCTCTATTTGCAGATTGCTCAATTCATAAAGCGCCTCATGACTTAAAACAGCTACGCCGAGTTCTGTGGTAAAGACTGAGTTCATGTCCGTCTCTCTGCCTCGCCCATCTTTTGTCACTGCACTGTCTTTCATCACAGTTTCTGTTTATCTGACCCAATGGTTCTTGGTAATCAGAAGTCACGAAGATGGTCTCCCCCTTCCAGCTGCTTTCTTTCTGCTTTTGATTAACGGTGTATCCGTCTCTCTTTCTTTGCCAAATAGGACTATCACAGGCATTGACATGAGACACACACACACACACGATATCACACACCAGCATTAAAATCTCCTCGGCAGGGATGGATTACCCAGTTTCCCATGGGGAAGGCCATAGTGTAGAATTGATTACCCACAGTCCTCTGCATGAGTGACGTCAGAGAATGTCACCTTTCATCCAGCTGTCCAACAACAACGTTTAGTCCCAGTGAATAGTCAGTAGATCCTAGAGGAGTTTTGAAAGACCAACCACCTCTTCATAGTGGATTACCTTTGTGCTTTTGATTTCAAGACTATTTCAGAATCACTTTCTTTACCAAACACAATCAATGTACAGCAATTTGTCCTCATGACATTGGTGCAGAGTTATATGCTCACACGCTTCAAAGGTTCACATACAGCACAACACACACAATAGACGGCAGACTATACATCTCACTCTGTAAATGTACATTCAGTATTCACTGTGCATTCAGGCTGAAAGTAGCACACAAACTATGGTAATTGAGGATGGATGTAGGAAATGAGATTCAACGCCCACTGATACAAGAGCTGTGCAGGCTTGGGGAGGGGGGCTGTGTGTTTGGGTTAGTCCTGTCAAATTATTCCACCACAGAGAGAGGTCCCCCCCCCCCCCCCTACTCCCCACTCCCCACTCAGACAGTGAGAGTGGTCGGGGGGCCGTGGAGCTTTCTCTCTTATCTCTGTCTCTTATGTCTGTCTGTGTGTGACAGGCAGGCTGGGCCTCTCTTTGAAGGGCGTGGGAATGCTGTGATGCTGATAGAGCAGGCTAAGCACCGTTGCCTCCTCGTGTGTGTGCGTGCACGTGGTGTGTGCGTGTGCGTGTGCGTGCGACTTGAACACACACACACACACCTGTTGCTAATGCAGGTATAGCCTTGATTCAAGCTAAATGCACACTGACTTTTAACACAATAATAGATTTTAGATTTCCTTGCATATAGTATGATGGCACTATATTGATAATGACTATACTCTCTCTCTCTACACAAATGCACATGTCCTATTTATCTCACTCACTCACTCACTCACTCACTCACTCACTCACTCAGTTCCTCAAGGAGCCAACCTAGCTCCCAGTGGTCCCTCTAGAGAGGTGAGGGGCCCCCTCTCAATTCCAGCCAGCAGCAGGCATGCCTTTGAGACCTGCTGCCAAGGGAACATCAAGTCTACCAGAGAGAGAGAGAGAGAGAGAGAGAGAGAGAGAGAGGTGGATGGAGGAAGGGAGGGAGGGAGGGAGGGAGAGAGGAAAAGGAGGGAGACAGAAGGAGAGGGAGTCTGAATGAAAGTGTCTATGGATAAATGAGGTGGAGACCCATCAAAGCATTCTTTTTAGTCTCCTCTGGTGTTCCCTTTTTAATCTTGCTCCCTCCCCCCCCCCTCTTTACCTCGTACTTTAGCCCCCTTTTTTTACTCCGTTACCTCAAAGCCTCCCTTTGGACACAGCCAGCGCTTTAAGCTGCAGTATCACAGCTCCCAAACCGTCCTCTGCTTAAGGTCTTGGATACTAAATGTGTTTTGAGTCAGATGCTATTGATTACGGCTGCACACAAGACCTACAGTGAGATCCCGCGTGACCGACACATTTCTCTCTTGATACTCGTAACAGTATAAAACACAGTTTTCACATTCAGCACCAATCAATGTGAATTCAAAACATGAGTATCTCCTCTCGTTTTTTTTAGTATCACTCCCACTCCTCTGGGCGAGGGTAAAAGCACCGTGACCATCGGCCTGGTCCAAGCCCTGTCTGCCCACCTCAAGCTCAACGCCTTCGCCTGTCTTCGGCAGCCCTCCCAGGGACCCACCTTTGGGGTCAAAGGTCAGCACCTCCACATCACTCACGACATGGCCTGTCTGAAAAGTGGGCTTTCATGAATCTAGCTTTCTTGATCTTGTTATAATGGAACCTATTATTATATAGTGCTATATTGTCCTCTAAAATGAGATCATTTTGTGAGGAACAATAATATTATGTAGTGAGTTTTTCTTTCATGCCAACAATTATTAGTGGATGTCAACCAGTTTCAGGTGGTGGATATCTCATTTTGGAGTGAAACGCTTCCTTTTGTTTTGCTGCCTATTAAATCTTTTGGGTGGAGAATGGACGAGGCCAGAGATGGGGATCAGTCGAGTCAGCGGTCGGGAACGTATCGAGTAACGGTGCGACAGGCTAGCTTTGTCAGCGTGGGGCTAGGATTTCATAGCTCACTACAGTTTATAACTGGGTGGAGCGGTTCACTCGGAGTCCACCACTCAGCACTCCTTCTCTGTGTGTCCCTGTCCCGTCGTCTCTCTCTGACTGTGCTACCTCTTCCCCGTGCCTAGGGGGAGCTGCGGGAGGGGGATATGCCCAGGTCATCCCTATGGAGGAGGTAAGACACAGAGACAGACCCTCGCCACTCTCTCAGCTGGACGAGCGCCGGCTTCAAAGACCTCTAAAACATGCAGAGACTCACAAGTGCGCACACACACACACACACACACAGCCCCGGAGCCCTGGATAACAGTCCCTGTGACTAAAGGCACTATCCGTGAAGAGAGGGAGGGAGGGGGGGGGAGGGAGACCGGTTTCAAAGCTCCAGAGCCATGGGCCGCGATAAGGCAGCCTCCCCATCTCCTACCAAAACACCAGCTCTTTCAACTCTCGCTTTCTGCTCCCCTCTCCCTCCTCCTCCTTCTCACTGTGTTTTTTTTCATGGGCTTTTTAAACTAAAAAAAGGGGAGTGTTTTGTTTTTTCTGCCAGGAGGGCTCTTGCTAAACAGAGAGGATATGTGTCATAATATTTTTAAAGACATAGGGGACAAAGTCAAAACCATGGGAAGATGACTTTATAGTTTGAAGCCAAATTTATTACGTAAAGCCAAGCTCAGCCTCAGACCCCCATAGAAACCTCTCTGCCCCCCCCCCCCCCCCCCGCCACACACACACACACACACAAGACCTCACTGCCATCAAAGAGTTTACAGGCCCCCTGATGTTTATCTCAGCTAATGGATTACCTGTGGTCCTGTATTGCTCGGTGGATAGAGCGCGGCAATATCGCTACAAGGGTCGGATGTTTGGTTCCCACTGGGGCCATCCAGACTCAAAATGTACGCTCGTGTTACTGTAAGGTGTTTTGGATTAAAGCGTTCACCAATTTCTCTCTCTCTCTCTCTCTCTCTCTCTCTCTCTCTCTCTCTCTCTCTCTCTCTCTCTCTCGCTCTCTCGCTCTCTCGCTCTCTCTCTCGCTCTCTCTCTCTCTCTCTCTCGCTCTCTCTCTCCTCCTTTCTATCTTTCTTTTTATTTCCCACTGCAGTTCAACCTCCATCTGACAGGTGACATTCATGCCATCACAGCAGCCAATAACCTGGTGGCGGCAGCCATCGACGCCAGGATGCTCCATGAGGCCACACAGTCAGACAAGGTGAAAGCACGATGATGTCACACATTACTTTTTACTCATTACTCTGAAAGTGATTGATTTCATTTTGACCTTTTTTATTGATAGTCACAGCTACGGCATCACAGCGTGACTCTTTTGGCACGTTGGAATTGGACAAACCTCTTGTTTTTGTTTTGAACCACCTCCCAGGCCCTTTACAGCAGACTGGTTCCCTCGGTGAACGGAGTCCGGCGATTCTCACCCATCCAGATCGCCAGGCTACGCGTGAGTCGACCCCCCCTCAGATGTCAACAGCAGTTACTTTGCCCGTAAATAACGTGGTTGTGTCGAGCGCCCTGTTTTGTGAAAACTGTCCACTAGGGGACCTCAGCGAGCCTGTCTCCGCTCCACACCGTCACCTCTCGCCACACATTCTCCACCCATCTCTCCTCGTGTCCAAACGCCCATTTGTTTATGCCTCGTAAAGCTCATATCTGTTTGCACGACAGGGAGAGGGGCTGTTTTATTAAGTGCTGATGGCAGAATGCCTGATGTAAAAGCCGTAACATATAAAATACGGCAGGAGATGGGAGCGAGAAGTCTTTCATACACCAGCGCAGACAAAACACTGAGTTGACTGACACGTTTACAGGAATCTAAAATATTTATTGGTCTGAAAGGATGGAGAGGGAGATAAGGAGAAGTATGTGTTTATAAACTGCACACTCCCACTGAACCCCGTTGACCCTGACGGGGAGTTGATCGGCTGTATCGTGCATTGGTCAGCTTGTGGCCATCGCTTCAGAGCCGGTTGGTTGATACTGTGGTGGACCACCGCTGCTACAGAAAATGTGAAATAAAATAACACATAATTTAGCTCAATCACAAGGTCTAGTGTTTGGAAATGGTGCTTTTTATCAAAATAAAGTGTGTTTCATTTTAGCCTGGGACCAAAAATGGCCACAGATGAGGAACCAAAGCCAAAAAAACACCTTCCTCCATCGCTGCTCCAAACCACTGGTCCTCTCTTCCTCTCATTTGTTTCCCCTCTCTCCGTTTTCCAGCGGCTGGGCATCGACAAAACAGATCCCGGATCTCTCACGGCCCAAGAGGTCAGCTCCTTCGTCCGCCTCGACCTTGACCCCGCCAAGGTCACCTGGCAGAGAGGTAGGACTGGAAGCGCTGAGATTCTCCCTCTCTCTCTCTCTCTCCTCTCCCTCCCTCCTCCCTCATTCCTGGTTGCCATCTGTGACACCCAGGCCGACAAATATTCCAGCCAGTGGTACCCTGGTGGAAGCTTTGTTGTTTTTAAATTGTCAGCGAGGACAGCCAGCCGGGGTGTTGCTATGACTGATGGGGTATTTGCTGAAATGGCTCCGGAGGGCACATTTGAGAGGAACCCTGAAGATTAAAAACAGATTTACCACCTAACTTCGTATGTGTGTCTGTGTGCACCCGTGTGTGTGTCTATGGGGGGGGGTTCATGTGTGTGGCTTACGCATGTATATTCTAGGAACCAGTCTGTTTTCGTTTAAGCGTGAAACAACCCATGTTTTTCCCTTTCCCATTCGTTACATCAAACCAACGTCAGGACAGTGTTTGACTCCTGTGGCTTCCTGAGGTCCTGATGGATTGTAACCACAGTATAGACGCAGACTAACCGATTCCTAGCCAGGGAGTAGGCCAACTGCTGAGTGAAGTAACAAATCCCCGTACCATAAGCACCTCCAGTGTGTCAACGCCTACCCACAATAAGAGATAAAGCTGGCTCTTGTCAGTTGTTGGCTTTACGTACATTGTTCTGGTTTTGTATATGCAGTAGTATCTGTTTTACAACACGTGTCAAAATGGATTTTTACAGTCTGTCAGACTTTAAAGACGTCCAATCATCTGTGTGTGTGTGTGGTATGTTATGATGTTGAATGTGTGTCTGGCTTTATTATACCAGTTGGCTGTTTTTATGCTGCCAGTTGGAGATGTTGTGAGAAATTGGTGCTGATGATGGAAATGAATTATGTCCTCGGATGTTTTCCAGTGCTCGACACCAACGACCGTTTCTTGAGGAAGATCACAGTGGGACAGGCGAGCACTGAAAAAGGACAGATGAGAGAGGTATGTAGTTTAGAGTCACACCTTTTTAGAAACACGATTTATGTGTGCCTTTCTTCTTCTTTTTTTTTTGTTTTCCAGCTATTTGCTTGCGTTGTGTGATCAACCAAATATGACAGTCTAAACTGCTTTGGACAAAGACATCCATTATTTATAATCCATTACATTCCAAGGGTCATTCCACATATTTCGCAATTCAGTCATATGGCAAATGGTTTTGTTTTCGCTGGTGGAAAATAGTGCCTCAGCCCGCTAGTTATTCCCAGCCAGCCCCTTACAGATTATTTGGCTTGAAATGAAACCCACTGTCACCTTTTAGATGTTGTTAAAATGGGTGAGAGGTTTTGCTGTAATACAGTGTTTTATTGAGGTGGCATCAAATCAAAGTACAACCGTATTTTTGCCCAGACGCGTTAACTCTCTCGCTCTCTCTCTCTCTGTCGACACACACACCTCTCCGTTCCCATTTCCGCGTCCACAATTAAGCCCAGCAGTATTTCACCCATCTGTCAGTAGTAATGACAGCTAAATGAAATCCTGCAAATAAACACTTTGACTCAATGGGAAGCGAGAAGGCCTAAGTGAAAGCAAATGTTTAAAGAAGGGGGAAAAATGACCTCCCCCCCCCCACACACACACGCACACACCCCCACCCCCAAAAGACACACACTCCTCTGAGCTGGTTCAACATGTGCTTACATTTACCTCCATCAGTACATCCATTCTGCCTCTTCCCCATTCCTCTCTCCTCCTCCTTCCTCCAGTGCTAGATACACTATAGCCCCTCCGGGAATTATCACTGGCAGTGGGAATAGAAATGTTGTATTCTTTCACTTTCTTCCTTCTCTCTCTGACGCACACCAGTGCAGAAAATCACAACAGAAATGAGAGAAACAGACCTTTCCCTCTATTGTTTCCCCAAAGTCATCCCTCCCAAACGAGGCCGTGTCCTTGAAACACATGCCCTGTCTCTCCCTCGTTCCACATGTGTGTTTTGCATTGTGTGTTTAGAAATATTACGATTTGTGTTTCACTGCCTTGAAGGAAAATGACTGGGCCTATTAGCATCCGTCCAAATGTTTTGGGTTTGTTGGGTGTGTGTTACTAGTCAGCGTACCCGTGTGGCTTCTGTTATCACTGTTGCAATGTCTCTAACGTGCGCACACACACTCACACTCCCGCATGCACACAAACACTTTCTCTCACTTTTATCTGGCCTTTGTTATTTTGCAGGATGTAACATTGATGCCACGGTTGTTGTAACAACCCACAATCCTCTTCTGTACGTCATTACCACAAATGCACCATGGGACTGTACAGAATCTCTACTTGTCTGTTCTATGGCTAGTAAAATAAGTGTGGCCGGTGAACAAAAACATCATTTCTCACCCTGGTGGTATGTAATGCTTGTGTTTTTCCTTGTGACCCGCTCCAGACTGGGTTTGATATCGCAGTGGCCAGCGAGATCATGGCCATCCTGGCCCTGGCAGACGGCCTGGGGGACATGAAGAACAGACTGGCACGCATGGTGGTGGGGACCAGCCGCTCCGGACAGCCTGTCACCGCAGAGGACCTGGTGTGTGTTTTCATTCTTGATTCTGGTTTAACCTTGAAATTCTCACAGTGAGATTTGAGTCATTATGTCTCACCATACATTCCCATTTATTTATAAAAGAAAAAGTTTCAAGTCCATCACATGTGAAGACTGAGCTGTCTTTTGTCCATCTCAGCCACTCATGCTGGGTGATGGTGTGTGAGCTGTCCAAATGCTTTTTCGTCAAGATGCATTCTTGCTTTTAGCGTTGCGGTTTTCCAGAATGTGACGTTTAGACGTGTTATGCATGGGAACATTTGCATCTCGGCCTACGTTTTTTGGAAGGGATTTTCCACTAAACATGCTGTCGTAGTGGGAACCGGGAATTTTCCAACCTGAGAGAGCAACAACATACCGACACCGCCAACGTACAATTAAAACAAGAGAAGAGAAACAAATACTGTTCTTGAAGTTGTTTGACAGGCAGTCTTGTGTTAGTTAACGGGTGTGTGTGTGTATGTACGTACGTATGTGTGGATGTGCACACATATGCATGGTGAAATCAAACATGTGCTGTGTGACTCCTCATTGCCCCCGTGACCACACTGTCCTCTCTGCAATTATCCTTCTAGCTTGGAGGTTAGAAACGTCCCAGCTCCCACTTATCCCAAATGCACTAACATACCACTTCCACCTCCAAAACAACACGCCTCATCTAGGTGCAACCTGCCATTACGGAGGTTGAGTTTTTGCACCTCTCACCAGATTTGAGATTCTTTTTAACCCCAGAATGTCTGCCCTGGATCTCCTTAGTCCCCCATAGCCTAAGATCCGTCCTGAAACCCAGCTGGCTCTGGTTTCCCCACACATGACTGTGGCCTGTGTTGTTTCAGAGCCCTAGAGGAGGATCCCCTATAATGTTACATTAGTCTCTCTGATTAGCCAGGATGGGAAAACATTGCCGCCCCTCTGAGCCGGCCCAGATGGGAATATAGTGTGTCACGCTTGTGTGTATTTATGTGTGTGGGTGTGACCAGACGGCTGACATGGCATATTTCGGGGAGGGACCATTTACAGTCATTCATGTGTGATGGGAAGACATAATGGACTGCGGTGCTATTCAGTATTTGTGCGTGACATTTTATCTTGTGGGATCCAATAGTACAGTTACTGTGGGTATTAACAAGGTCACCGACGTGTGTCAGTGCTAATAACCTCTTCTCGCCCCCACCATCCCTGTCTTTCTCTCTTTTTCTCCCCCTTCGCCACAGGGTGTGAGTGGAGCACTGGCGGTGTTGATGAAAGACGCCATCAAGCCCACACTGATGCAGACCCTTGAGGTGAGTCACCCACGCAGCCTCACTACTGGCCTTAGTCTTCTCACAGTGACATTATATTTCAATGTGCTTACCGTACAATGTAGTTCATCTACAGTTCCTACCACAGTTGGAAGTCCCTTTTTTTTTTTTTTTTTTTTCCCCCCCTTCTGCTGTAAATTTTCTCATACAGCCAAAACGTTGCTAAAGACCTGGAGATATAAACTCTATAGAGAGAAGAAAACGCTTCTGCACACTTAAATCCTTGCAGCTGTCATCTTTCTGCTGAACTTAATATGTGCTGATGAACACCTTCCAGGCCAAATAGGTGAGCAGTCCAAAGGAAAATTGCCCTGCACCCAGTGTGCACTAGACTGAAGCTTCAGGGAGAGCTTTTAAGAAAGGATGATCGATGGACAATTCCCGCCCATTGCTCTATATCTTAATAGCAGTTTAGCGGTGTGCTGAGGACAGGTGGAGCTCTCAGACTGGAGGCCGTTCGCTCCAGGATCTTGACATTGTAGCAACCGTCTTTAAGGAATCGCTTCAGCTTGGGTGTGATGGCCTAAAACTTAACTCTGCCTCTTGCAACATCTGGCTTTCATTTTCCTTTTCAGACATTACCACACGGATGGATGCACATGTAGACACGCATGCACATATACAGTACTCGCTCACACACACACACACACGCATGTGACCCTCAGCCAACCCTGTGCTAGTAGGAATTGCCTAACTTCCAAGGTGATGGATGGAGGAATGAAGGGGAGGTTGAGATTTAGGTTTGATGAATTGATTAAACTGATAAAGTTTAATCTGCACATCTGGTCTTGGTCTTCCTTACACTCGTAGAGCAAGAGCCTACTTAAAGGAATATGGTTTTTGGAAGATTTATGAAGTAACACGTCTATTTGCTCCGGTGCTCCATGCAAGCACTTTAGCATAAACACACCTCACAAGTCTCCTACACAAAACTGGCCACATGTAATTTAAGATTACTTACCATTTAGCTTTAGACCTGTTGTTATTCACTTGTTGTTAAGTCAGTTGTTATTGCAGTACCAGTGATGTTACCTGTTGGTTGTAGTAATCTATCTTGGCAATGGCATCTGGGGACAGCTCAATGTCTGAGAGTGTCTAACACCAACTGGATTTGGGGGTAGCGGGGCATCGTGCACCACGCAACTTTAATGTTCTTTTCTGTTGGATAGATTTAATTTCAAACAGACTATATGTGTGATGTAAGCAGTTACACTTCCAGTGACAGCTTTTACTGCTGGCTGTAGATTCAAAGAGATTTTCTTTTTGCTTTTGGGCTATTTGTCATTTGTTGGCTTTGAACAGGAGGCTGATTACATGTCCATTGGGTCGGGGGAAATAAACACAGATTGACCGAAATCAGGTGTTTTCAATGGGGGAGAGGGGGTCTAGTGTTGCAGGCAGTAGAGATTTTGTTACTTTCTAGGTTTTGGAAGGAAACCTTGTGGTCTTGTTTTGTGAAACCCTTTTCCTGTGTGGTTTTCCTGTGATTCTGGCCGGGAAACTCGTATCAGGACAGAGCAGGTCTCAGGGCTCCATGAGAATTTTCCACTTAGCTAGACCCCCTGCGCTACGTGAGTAACGTTTGTATATATGCTGTGCGTATGTTTGTGTGTGTGGGCATGCATTCATGTGTTGTTTCAGATGGGCAGTACAGGAGGAAAAGGGATAGTTTTCTCACCCGCTCCCTGTGTACGTGTCTGTTGAGCAGGCCTCCGTGATTCTGCGTTTTCTAAACATCCTGTCTATGTGGAGTCCCACAGACCTGACCGCTTACATCCTGCCTGGGGAGGGGCAGTAGCCTATAGCCTAGAGAACCAGGCCTGTGACTCAAACATCACAGGTTCGATCTCAAGCTTGGACTCGCCGAAAATGAATGAGCAATCCAATCCCAACCCTTACTACTGCTGAGTGCGATTGCTTCAGCTTGTCAATAGTAATGACAGGACCGTAGAGAAAGCTCTGTGTTGGGATAAAATAGACCCTGAGAATTATTTCCAAATCATTTCATACATCTGGTATGTTGCTTGATTTATGCTGCATTACACAAGCTTTCACTTCTCAGTTAAAGGGGCATTAAGTAATCTATGACTTTTACCGACCTCTATTGTCGGCCAGTGGAGGATTGGGAGTGTCCCAACGGATGAGGGGTTTTTATTCCAAAACTTGAGTACGGGCTGGAAAGTGATTTTTGTTATTGGTATTGATCTATCTCTATCTATCTATCTGAACTATTTGAACCACTGCAGATGTTTTTTTTTTTTTTTTGCTATGGATCAGCCCAGCATTGAGTACTCTGGTGTAACAGCAGGTTAAAAAGAGGACAAGAACAGGAAACAATGAAATTATCCCCACCTTCCTGTTTTTTTTTTTATCTCTGTTTCCATCCACTGGGTCTAATCCTCTCTTCCTCACCTCTTAACCACCGAATGAAGAGGTGAAACTATCACCTTTTTCAGTTATTTCCTCTTCCATCAGCTTCATGTGACCGCTTGATTTCCTGAATCACTTTTCCCATGTAGGGGTGTGGAAAGAGTGACAAATGTGGACCGGGTCACGTAAAAAGCTCAGGGGTTGCAAACACACATGGAAATGTACCTAATTTATGACGTCTGTTGACTCTCCATCAGGAATGGAGAAAGGAACACGGCAATAATTCAGGCCGGCAGTCGTAAACCCATCCAGGTCACCTTGCCTAAACACTGAATTCATTACAGCGAAGAGGACCTGGACCTCTCCCTCACAAGAACTACCACTGGCCTTATCTCCACCTTATAGGAAAAGGGCATATTCTAGTTCATTCTACTTCATTTTACACTGTAGCATATAGTTATATAAAACGTATTATTGTGCTTGCCCTCTCTTCACACATGGCATAACTCCTCCATGTTGCAATGAATAACCTAACAATCTCATCAGTCACTCGTCTGACTGTCACCTGTTGCTTTCACACTTCAGCAACACTTTCAGTAGCAAGCTAAGCGAGCTAATTGCGTTATGCTATACATTGATTGATTTATGTTTTGACCAATGGCTTTTCAAGGTCACAACCAGGAACACGTCAAATCCAAGGGGAACTATTGAGTAATGTTGAGAACTAGGGATAAGCCTAAGCATAGGTACAAGGTAGTGTAGGCGACTTAAGCTGTATTTGGTGTATTTTCTCATACTCCAGAAATCACTGTTGACCCTTCTATAGGCGTTGTGGACCTAATTCAATTACACATCTGTGATGGGAGGTGCCTAGTGACATATCTGCGCTCAGACCCTCAACCCTGTAACATTTAGATTAGGCGGCTAGTAAATATTGCAGCCTGTCTGATGGATTTATGACTGTGAAGCCTGTTGTCCATATGTGGGTTAGTACGTCATTCTTTTGACATATGAATTAGGTTTCTGTGTGGATGCTCACCCTTTGGATTATGGCCCAAAGGATAGCAACATCAAATCCTGTGTATTGGTAAATACCTAGTGGTCTTATTGGTGCAGATATAAGATCTCTCCGGCCCCATCTCCCGTCAGCTCTCACTTTCCCTCTTCCATGTACCCCCCCCGTCTCTTTCACTTTAACTATGTCTTTCCCATTCTTGCTCTTCCTGCAGTTACCTCTTGCTGTGATGTCTTTGCCTACTACCAGTGCAAACTACCAGTTTACATAGACAAATAGAGAATTTGTCAGAGCCTCATTAAACGGCTGATTTACTAGTCTTAGGGGAGACTATTCATGCAACTCAGGGAGAGCTGTACAAACAAAAGCTCAGAAAATAATGCAAGGACTTCCCATTCTGTTCTGCTTCCTCTCTGTCTCAAATAATTCACACACAGTTTAACAATGGGTGAATTCATGGTTTCTTCTTGACCATTTTTCCCATTGTGATGTCCCTGTTAAAGTCTATCCTGAGAGCAGTGAAATTATTGTCCTGTGTAGAAATGGACATTTCCCTTTGGCAACCACAGTCTTTGACTTCTTACTTTTGTAAGAAGGTTCAATCTACCAAGTTCAGCCCTTAGTAGTCCAACATCATTTTAGAAAATCAAGGGGAAAATCTTAACATTGCTTTTTCATCTACTTTTTCCTTGTACCCTGTTACTAAAACCGATAATGAGCCCTTTCACACTTGATTTGTGTCTATTGAGCAAACGGCATGTATTTTATGTATATGGTACTGTTGCACATTGTACCGTCTCTCTGTTTATGTTCATTTTTTGTACTAACGTTTGTGGTGTTGTAAACTGAAACAAACTCTACCGGCCCAGCCGTGTAGAGGAACTTGCACTTGAAGAGATCTTAAAGTGTACATCCAGCCCTTTAGAAAGTGACCCAAATCGGCCCACAGTCAAGCTGGCATGCCACTCAAGTACCTCTTAACTTGTACCTACAAGAGAGACACACACTGCCAGCCAAAGTGCATCCACTCTTGAATATTTACCCTGGCAGTTTGACTGAAAGATGTTGAAACTGCAGAATGCGAGTTGGTATGAAAGGACTGCTTAGGCTTTGTTGATCCTCGGTCGGGTCTCTGCGGGTTTGTGTTTTCTCAACTCCTCCTGTATGTTTGTGTGCCCCTCTAATTGTTCTAGGGTACGCCAGTGTTTGTCCATGCCGGGCCCTTCGCCAACATCGCCCATGGCAACTCTTCGGTGCTGGCGGACAAGCTCGCTTTGAAGCTGGTCGGACGGGACGGCTTTGTGGGTAAGAGCGCACGGCCCATGCATGCAAAGTGCACACACAAGCCAAGGCACACGCACAGGTACAGACACCCAGAGGTGCTAGGTCCCAGATGTGGAGTAATTAGAAGCCGAGGCTTTCTTAGCAGGGAAGGTGAAACCATGACTTACAATTGACTCCAGCTATGACCTCTGGCTCACTTCCCCGCTGCCATAACCTTTGACCTACATTCACCTTAGCCCCGGTTTCTGGCTCTCCTCTACCTGCTTCTGGCTGTCAGCCTGCAGCCTGGCCTCCCGGTCATGCGTTGCTTTCTAGGAACCTGGTGGAAAGATTACGTCGCACAAAAAGAGCGAGAGAGGAAGGAAGCAGATTGATAATCTTAAGAGCCTCTGGAATGCTTTAGAGTAAACCAAACTAATCCCATCAATGTCAAAGCATACCAGAGTATTTCCCATCTTTGTCAGTCTATCTTTTGCTGGCCCTCTTTCTCTGTCTCTCTATTCACTTTGGGCGATTAAATTCTTTTGGTGTGTGTGCGCATTCGTTCGTCGTGCATGTTTGCGTATAGTGGGCGAAAGACTATTTGGCACACACCACATGTACACAGTATCTGTCATCTCTCTGAGCTGGGCAAACGTGTGGGCAGCATGTGCTGAGAATTGGGTTTCACAACACTGGAGAGGAGAAATAAGGAGGTGTGTATGTGTGTGTGTGTTTATATCCCCTCCTCCCCGATGCCCCCCCCCTCATCTTTCCCTCCATCTGTCCGTCTCGTACCCTCCCTATCCCTGTCAGTGTGTTTGTTACCTGACTCTCAGGTATGTCAGGAACTTGCCCCCCCCCCCTCCCTCCTTAGGCAGCTGGGATGCATGATGAGTCCCACCACCACCACAACCCCCCTCTCACAACCCCCCTCTCCGATGCTAGAAGCTTTCCCTTGTTCTAATGTACAGTAAAACCGCTGGAAAGAGTAGTAACACCACAGTTAAGTCCGGAAAATGAAGCGGTGCACCATGTATCTGGTTTTATTTATCAGCTGTTTTGCCAGATCGAGTTTCTGACCAGAAAGTAAGAGTCTGCTTAAGGAAGTAAATGATCTCTTTGTAAATGTTTTATTCAATAATAGCTGTGTGGGTGTGTATGAACAAACTTATGGCCTGTGTTTCATCATGCACAATATCAATATGGTGTTTTTCAAATTGTTTTGGAATCTGGCTCTGGATTTAAAATGACCAGGAATGTCGCTTTTGGAGGGAGGTGAGGAAGGGGGCGGCTGGTCCTGGTCACCCAGTAGGGATGCATTCCACATGCCAGATGTGAGGGATTCCTGTATCCTTAACAGTCTGCAGTGTAGACTCAGATAACAACCTGATACACAGACGAAGATTTCCCACACCGCAAAACCTCCCCTCACTGGGGAAACAAAACATTTCAGAGAAATGGCCACTGAGGGTTGGTTATACACTCGGAATGTAAAACATTTGGAAAACCTCCCCAATTTGAGTTGCACCACCGTTTATACACAATCCATGTCTCAGTGGTCACAAAGCTTACAATTTCTTTTTCTTTTTTTTTTAACCTGTCTCTGTGGATTTAGTACGGGGAATTCACATTTCTTTAAACCTGCACTATTTACCTTTATGAGAATAAGTTGTTGGCAGCCCCAAGTGGCAGCAAGAGGTAACTGTTTGTTTTTTTGAAGACTGCAATACCCAGATATTTTATTGCTCTCATACTTTCCTTGGGCCTAAATTTATTTTTATTAGTGGTTTGTTAGGGTGAAAGTGAAGATCTTTTCGTAGCAGCTTCAGTTATCTTGGCTCGCTGTAAATCAGCTTTCTGTAGCGGTAGCCAAGGCGCTAGCTCGCTCGCTGCTGTTTCAGAGCTGCACGCGTTTCGATTCGTCACTTCCTGTAGGCGACGAAAACTTTCCCGCCAAGTGTACCTACTTGAGAGAGCAGGTTTAGTGGTAAGAGCAGCTGGTGCTAATAGTTTTGTACAGTATAGAATGACTTCAAATGAGAAGTACACCTCCGAAATGAAACATGGCGGAGAACTACGACGGGGCGAAGGAGGTGGTGTTGATCTAGGCCCACTTTCCAGCCATGTGTGTTTTTGTTGGCAGTGGTGCCGATGCCAAGCCTTCGACTGGTAGTAACACCGTCCAACTCTCTTCGCTCAAGCCCCGGCTCAACGTTTCCACAACAACACTGACCTGGTCCTCCCCTCTCGCTCTCTGGACAGTTCAAGGTCGACACACAGAACAGGAACCCTCACAAGTGTTTCCTCGTGACATCCTCTGGGTTCACGCTCCTACTTGGCGTCAGGTGGCGGTGAAAGGCTTGTGGTTCAACACTCACTACCCTTTTTGATTTTATTCTTTTCCTCTTGGATATCCTTTTCTCTTTTTCACACCCTATTCAGAAATATGTGTGTTATGAGTACGCTGCCTGTGTGGGATCACACAATACAGCACGCACAAACACTGGGCCGAAGACTCTGATTTTCTTTGGCAGGCTCGTGCAGTATTCAGCGCCACGGCTGATGCTAACTAGAAACACTACGCTCCAGGCAGTTTTCTGTGGCCAGCCAAAGTCTTGTTAGATTTTTGGTCTCATATCTAAGGCTTGATTTGTTGATCTTGATAAAAGGCAACATGTTAAAAGAAACTGTTAAACCCCCCTGATGTAATTATGCTGTTTCTCCCAAAGATTTCTTTAGTCCATCTGATTTAATTTTCCTTCCTTTTCCCTCTTGCTCTCCCTCATACTCTGACACCCCGCCCTTTTTCTTTGCTTGGGTCTCTGCATAACTAACTGATGTAACTTGCTAAGGCAGAGTGATGCATTTTTTCATGGAAACTCACTCCTTCCAGTCAGTCAGCGCACGGCCAGAGAGATGTGCTTCATCAAGTGTCAGCCCTTAACACTGTAAACAACAGTGGATTACTTATCCCTCACCACAGGCCTCATGTGCTTATCTCTTGTGGTCAAACAATGAGTTTATCAGTAGACGCTTTTTGGCAACAGTTTGTCTGATAAAATGGATTTACCATGATTTTTTTTTTTTGTAGTAACCAATAACACAATGAGGTCCTTCCTAGATTAATTGGTACACACGGTTCCTGTAACCAGTACAGAATTAGCTGTACTCTGAATGTATAGGAACATGCACAGGGTTAATCATATTAATTAGATATGTTTCCTGATGTGCTTCCCGGTAAATAGATCAAAAGTTAATGGGGTTAGCGCTTGCTCACTGTGTTGCACATACAGGCTGCACATGCATATAATAATAATTGAAGGTGACCCGGATGAGTGGGTTGTGACATGCACACCGGTGGAAACACTTCTGCTGGACCGCCCAGGAAAGCTCTTTATCCAAATAATAATGCTAGGGTCATCTCTTTGCTAACGCTCTGCTGTCTTCTCTATCACCGCTGTAGTATCTCGTTTCTTCAGATAAGAAAACCAGCCTTGCTCTTTCTCCCTTCTAATGTCCTTCTCCACATAACTGTGCAAATGTGTAAATCAGTTTTCAGGAATTACAGCCTCACAAAAACTACTTGGCACATAAATGTGATTTTTTTTTAGTTGTTTTTTTTTTAAATTGGAGTAAAAAGAAAGGAAAAAGAAACATGAAATATGCTCTAGTGAAGTTGTGTGTGTGTGGTATCAGGAAACCTTATCTTAACAAGGCTGTCGTTCAGGTGGACTATTTGCTTAGTTTGGAGCGTGTTCAAGAGGCCTGGGTCTAGGGCCATCCATATCATATCTTGAGAGACCTTACCGAACCCATAACTCAATACAACCATGCAGAGACAACGACTCTGCTCTTAATCCCCATGACTCTTGGAGGATGTCTGACTGAACTCATCTGTGTACATAATATTGCTGTTGCAGGTCAAACATGAAAGTCTTTAACAAATCACTAGATACATCAAATACTAATCCACTAATGCTGAACTCTGGTTGTCATGTGTCAGCATAGGAAAAATGTATCATCTTTATAGATTAGACAAGAATAGATTAACAATCATATTGCCCAGCCACTATCTACATACATTACATTGAACACCAACCAGAGTCTTCAGATCCACTCCAGGATTTCAGTTCTGGAAGAAGTATACATTTTTGAAATGGGGAAAAATATCCATGTACCCTCACACTGGATACCCTTGTGGTTTCCTGGCCTGTATAAGAAAACCCTCTCTGTTGCTACACAGCGACTGAAGCGGGTTTCGGGGCAGACATCGGGATGGAGAAGTTCTTCAACATCAAGTGTCAGGCTTCGGGACTGAGGCCCAATGTGGTGGTGCTGGTCGCTACGGTCCGAGCGCTAAAGATGCATGGCGGAGGCCCCAACGTAAGTTAACAACGCAAGCATGCCTTGTCAGTGACAGCTCCATGTTCTCATGCTGTCCAGAGATATAATGTAGTCTTGTGCTGTATTGGTTTTGTATGCACGTATCTATCTATCTGCTATAATAGAAGTGACTCATTTAGGGAACTGACATCTTCAACAAAACAAACTTAGCATGTGACACTGTTTTGTATACAGCAACAACCACACCAAAGAAACCTTCACATGTTTTGGTGTAGTCATGAAAAGGGCTTTTCTCCTGTTATCTCAGAAGTTGATTTAACTAACCAATTTGTACACAGTTGCTGTCACTGTGCATTACCATCCTCAGTACATACAACACATGCATTGCAGGGTCGCTTGCAGTTTGGTTTTCGGGTGCCTTGTTCAAACCAGCCACCCTCCAGTTTCCCGACACAGTTGGGATGCTCTTTTTTTGTCTGTGGCGAGGCTCAAACCACCAACCTTCCAGTTATTGGTCAGCCTCTCTGCCTGTAGACTGACTTGATAACACATAAGTATACACTCCCGTGAAAACAGTAGAGCAAGGCCATCTAAGGACAAGACAGCCATGCGGATGACTCCGGCTAAATGTTCCAGTCTAATCAGTAACCTCACAACTGTGTCAATTCCTTTGTCAAGTAAATATTTAGGGCTTATCTAGAGTGAGCCACCTCCTAGAGTACACCTGCCTAGAACCCCCTGGTATTTGATGATCTGTATTGCATTGAGTGAAATGAATGCCATACATGAACAGTGATATCTAATGTGCAGGCGTGTGATCTGGAACATATAAACCAGGAACAAGGCAGAGAAGGTATCTCTCTGTTACAAATGAATGTGTCCAGAAAAACATAAAACCTAGGGAGGGGGGAATCAAAAACTACTTCCTTGAAAGTGATCTGATACTCAAATGTGTGGTTTTGTGTTTTCTTTGTGTGTTTTTTAGGTCTCAGCAGGCACACCTCTTCCCAGAGAGTACATAGATGAGGTACGAGACCGACACACGCACACTTGCCAATTGAATTTTCATCTGTACTTGTTAACTGCCTATATGATGCAACAGCTTAAATAGATGAAACAAATGAGACTGGAGCACAATCAACACAATATGTTAAGTTAAGATCCTCATCATAGCCTCTTTAAACAAAACAAAATAAATTGTTTTCACTAACCCTAACCCTTCTTTTAAGGACAGGGCTGAATAGCATGGAGATTAACACTTAGCTATTGAGGCAGTAAAGCTCTGTGTACTGCTGATCCTATCTTGGGTTTATCCTTCAGGCCAAGTACGTATGGTAGGAAAAGCTTTGGAATGTAGCTTTCATTTGGCACATTTCTATAGATTTGTGGGCGATGTTGCTGATAGTACTCTCTGCCTCAGGACCCCAGCTGTGTTCACACTGATCTCGAATTCCCACGTACATACATAAATACATCTCCCCCTAACATGGTTAAGAGCAATTATTTGATTAACAGACCAAATAGAACCTTTTGCCTGTGGTTTCCGTTTATCTAGGCCTTAGTAGAGCGGAGGTGGGACTCTACTGGTGTGTGTCTGTGTGTGTGTGTGTGCATGCGTGTTTATGAGTGTGTTTGTGCATGTGTGTGTGTGTGTGTGTGTGTGTTCTGGCGGACGTCCATATCTGGCTTGAATCACTGGTCTCTCAGGCAGGTTCAGCTGAGTAAATAATGAAGCAGGGTAAGTTAATTGTGAAGCCTGTAACAAGAACCAGAAGAAGTGGGGAGAACAGAGCCAGGGAAATAGATTTATGGGCCCTGTATGTCCTTACTGCTCTGGGCCTGGGGCTGCGCACACACTGCAATATTGGATTACTATGGTCAACCATGGAGTAGCTACACTACACAATACACTATTAATACGCCTGGAGAATGATTAAAAAATAACCCTGTGCACAGTAGGATTATCACAATACCACAATCTTGGTCTACAATGATGCAATACCAGACCAAGTATCATGA
The DNA here is from genome assembly GCA_034670385.1 of Hoplostethus mediterraneus. Lineage (NCBI taxonomy): Eukaryota > Metazoa > Chordata > Actinopteri > Trachichthyiformes > Trachichthyidae > Hoplostethus > Hoplostethus mediterraneus. Next base: position 2,111,717 of record JAXDDW010000015.1, read on the forward strand.
AGTGGTAACAATATACCATACCAAAGAATACTGAAAAGTACTTACTGATATGACCCGATCTTTCAAAATCATATAAAAAATATTGATTTAAAAAAAACAAAGGGACATTTTGCAGATAATTCATTATTTTGTATTTTGAAAAAATGAATGTTTTTTTTATCTGGAATAAATGCAACCCGCTGTACCAAAAACATGCCAGACTGTGTCCCAACCTTGATCAAGTTACTTACCCGACAGAGACATTCCACCCCTGTTAGGTGCATATGTTTCTCATATTAATGTTACCAATACATGCCAGGCTCTACGGGCCATGGATTTTTGACATTGACAAATTGTTTGATATGGTGATACTTCTAAGTCTTTTGTGTCCTGGGTATTGTAAGGGTTTGGTATTACAGGGACGCCCATGGACCTGGGTGCGTTCACTTTTTGTGCATTGTGCTATATCGGATGTGTCAGTGTCATCTCCATTAGCTATTTTCACTCCTCTGAAGGAGGTGACTTGTACAAAGAAAGTGTTGTTGCTGGATGGGAGATTAATAAACTGCTACTCATTACCAATGGGGACTGTATGACAAGTGACACTGACACTGTGATCCTCCAAATCTCCTGACTTTAATGCAATTATAATATCCTCCTCCTACTTCTCTTTTCCTCTCTCTATCCCTACATACACACACACACACACACACACACACACACACACACACACACACACACACACACACACACACACACACACACACACACACACACACAGAGTCCCTTTCCAAGCTTTGTTATTATGGGTCATATCCTGTTAGGTGGGTAGCCTGCTGTATTCCAATTGATGAGGTGATTTATGCTCTGAGTCAGTGAGTTTCAAAATGAATAACACCCATGCACTCATGACCTTCTCTGTTTCTCTCTCTCTCTCTAGAACCTGAGCCTAGTGGCAGGTGGTTGCCATAGCAATCTCAGGAAGCAGATCCAGATAGCACACCTGTTTGGTGTACCAGTGGTGGTAGCTCTCAATGTCTTCAAGTAAGACGCATGCACCCACACATATACACAAATGCACAACCCTACTTGAGCTACCAATTTATCAGTCGTGTAAGGAGCTGAAGTTGACGTCATTTCGGCCTATTATGTAACAGATTACTTGATATAAGGAAAGTATTGACCGTAAGGTTCCGATTCTGAAATAGTGACATTTATTGATTGACTACCTTAAGTAACACAATTTTGTGTGCAAAGATTTTCAACAAAAAATTACAGAAATGTGTATATCTTATGGTTGTATCGTGCTGCTAGATTATTTTCAACAAAATCTATTGTTTTGTTTAGTCTCTATGGAAAATCACACTAGCTGCTTGTAAACCAGTGGGCGGACTTGGTTAATGCTTTGGTTTCCTATACAGTTGGCTTAATGATGGGATGGCCCATGCTTTTCTAAAGCCAACAAATATGCCATTTTACTTTCATCTAAATAGTTTATTTCTTACGACAATGACCACCAAGCATCACAACCGGTCTTCTCGTTGACCCTACAGGACAGACACCCAGGCAGAGATTGACCTGGTGTGTCAGATCGCCAAAGAGTGTGGGGCATCTGATGCCGTGCCGTGCCACCACTGGGCGCGGGGTGGCCGAGGCTCTTTGGAGCTGGCCCAAGCTGTGAAGGAGGCTACCAGCAGACCCAGCAATTTCCGGTTCCTGTACAGCCTAGAGGTGAGAGCAGAGAGACTGCCTGTAGATTTATATAGAGTACAGGGACACTCAGAGTAGTAGTAGTGAGTCACTAACAAAATGTAACTTGCTAACACTCTTGAGTTATTTAGGCTACAAGGACATATAAAGGATAATTTATCATGAAGAGGATATCTGTGGCAAAGTTAACATTGCATTCATGTAGGCTAATGTTACTCTTACATGTAGCCTATTCATCAGCATTCCTCAGTATCCATTATACTCTTACCATGGAAATGTGTTTTCATCTTTAACTTTGAGTACTATTTCCTGTAATGAGGCGTATCTCACTTGAGTGTGGCTTAATGTGCTGTAAGGGATTTGAAGCACAGCTGGGATTTGACCAATCAGATCGCATGCTCATAACTACTTGCTGTATAATATGTCATGGCAAGATTAAGGAGTGTGCTTGTTTAATTTAAGTGTCTACTAAGCTAGCATTAGCATCTGGTAGCACTAGCCTGTGATGTTAATTGCTTGGGGCTTGTTGACAGTTATTAACAGACACTGTAATACACAGGGTGTTGTCAGAATGCTATGATAAAGAGGCCACGCCACTTGGCTGGCAGGAGCTCCAGTGACTTACTTGAGATAGAAGCAAGGGTCAGTTTTACATTTGTGATTAATCCATTTATACAGTTACAAAACACTCACAAGTAATGACGACTTGAGTAGTTGTGGTACACTCATACAGCTACCGTAATACCAGGGTACATGATGGTGTTCCAAGTGCATTTTCATTTTATTGCATGAAATCCTGCAACCGAAAGCTATCCAATTTCTCAAAAGAAACCACTTGCAATTATGCAGGTTCTTATTTTGCTTGCATATTTGTGATGTACTGTACCGTGTGGTTGTGTGCACCTCCACCCAGTTCCTCTGTATGAGCCCGAGTCCTATAAATACATGTCTGAGGTATGTTGTGGTATAAGACCACCCTTGCTGGATGGCATTGAGCAATATTCGTTATCACTACTTTGGACACACTGGACACAAGCCTGCACTCACGCACACACACCCACCAACACCAAAGCTTTGGCTTCATATCGTAAAATGTGTTGGCTCTCTCTTTTTATCTGCACTGTTGTCCTTAAATACTCTGTAAAACAAAAACAAACTGACAGTACTTACTTTCTTACAAACCAGTTTTTTGTTTGGAGACTGAACACTGTACCATAATGAACGTGGTTTCATCAGGGACCAAATTCTACTATTAACTGTTCAAAAACATTTTAATTTGTAGCTGCTCTGGGAGCCTACAAGTTCTCACATGCAACATCATATCCTTTCCACTGTAAACAAGAAAACAGGAAGAAGAAGCCAGTGCATCAAAGAGAAGTTCCTAGTGGACAAACAGCCTAAGCCTGTTTTTAATATAACTCTCCTCCCCAAGAGAGGAGGATCAGTTGTTACTCATGGGCCTGACTCCATTATTATAACTCAGCTTATCTGCTTAACTGAGGTTTAGCTCTTAAACTCCAAAAAAGGAAGTCCACATAGGCACGGCAACTCTGTATGCAATCTGGGAAGGACTACTACTTGGATCATTATAGTAATGGATGACCTTAATTAAATTAACATTTTACTGACATGGGTCAATGTTTAACAGAAGGAAATAGTATCCAGTGATTAGTTTAGTCTAAGGGGGTTTAGATGGGGAACTGCAGATTGTTAACCATGTTAACATGAGATCCTTTAAAGACTGGTGCATTGCGTTTTAGTGTGTTATCGGTAAAGGACTGACAACAAGGACTGGGAAAGAGTGGAATCTGCCTGGGTTTCATGAAGAGAAAGGCATTTCTCTCTTGTGTTACAGGACACCATCCCAGCTTTGGGAAACCTAAGTCAACCAGGTCCTACAGTACAGGACTATAACAAATCTCTTGACTTTAATGCTTAGCATACCATATTGTTTTGTGCTAACGTTGACTGAAAAGATTGATTGTCCCTAAATATATTATATTACTATAATGCCGGAGAACACCGATAGTGTTCTGAGGCACCCACCAGCTGCAGAACAGTCAAACATCTTTGAGATCTTGTCTTTGTTGAACAATGCTGATGACAGGAAAGTGTGTTCACGAAATCTTATTTTTCCCCATTGTTCTCTTTGACTGCGGTTCTGGTCTGAGCTGTGTTTGATGGGCTGTGCCTTCCCCTCTAGATGCCCATAGTGGAGAAGATAAGGACAATCGCCCAGAAGGTGTATGGAGCTGATGACATTGAGCTGTCCCCAGATGCCATTGTCAAGATAGATTACTACAACCAACAGGTAAGATCACTGGTACTGCAATAACAACTGACTTAGTCACTCAGACTTAGTCACACTCACTCACTCACTCTCACACACCAACCATTGTGTGTTTTCTTGTGTTCCTATACCCAGGGCTATGGTAAACTGCCCATCTGCATGGCCAAAACCCACCTGTCCCTGTCCCACATGCCTGACAAGAAGGGCGCACCCACCGGATTCATTTTGCCAATCAGGGATGTTCGTGCTAGCATTGGGGCTGGCTTCATCTACCCACTTGTGGGCACGGTAAGTGATCTGCAACAGTTCAGGAACAGCAGGGACTGGATCCACAGAGCTGCACAAATGTGATATTTGCAAAGCACCTCTTGTATCTCAAGGGTTTACAGAATACCTGCATATATACCCTGAATTGACCTGTAGACCCCAAAATCTAACTTTTCATTTTTATTGTTTCATTGTTATTCTCTGTCCCTTCCTTGCTTCATCTCCCAATTGTCCTCCTTCAAAACCACTACAGTCCATTTTCTTCCACAAGTTGACTTTATTGAAGACTGCATTCTTAAACAAAGATAACAAAGCAGCAATGAAATAAATGCTTTCAACCATGAACCCTGTACCTCATTAACATAGTATCCAGCTCAAACATGTCATACATATGATGAACAGATACCCCCAGCTTCCCACTTTAATCTATCGTGGTCTCTGACAAAATGACAATTCAGCTATACTTACTGAACAGTTCATTGAAGTTGAACAGAGAACCGTGACGTTGCTACAGACATTGTTTCTATCCTAGCGCCTCATTTATAGATGTTACGTACACACACATCAAGGCTTGAAAGGCTTGAAATGCACGGGGTTAGAACACTATGCAACTAGGAGACTTTGGAGGGAATGGGTCTTTAGGGAACACAAGGATTTCCTGGCTCATGATGATGATTGGCTTATGAGCAGATTTCAATTCCCAAGAGCAGTTCTCTTGGAACTTGGGCCCAGCTGTAGAGAGACCAACGCTAAGATATCGTGGCTACACCAGTCCCTGTTTTCAAGTTTTCATCACAGTTGTTTTTCTGGCAACTGAATCCTTCCAAAGTAATTTGGCTCATAGGTCGGGGGATCTCTCAGCCATCTCTTAGCTGCTCAAGCCATGCTGGATGATATAATTGGTATGACACACCAATACTTCAAGTTTCCTTATGCTGTGGGTGAACAGGCCAACATCAAAATGCAATTTGCTGCGATTTCCCAAATGTAATTGCCGTAATCAAATGCACTCATATTGCAGTAAGGGCACCAAGTGAGAACAAATTTGCCTTAATTGGCAGCATCTTTATTCCATCAATGTCCAAATTATCTGTGATGCAGACATGACACTGACAAATGTAGTTGCTTGCTGGCCCTGTCTCAACCCCTGATTCATTTACAGTATATTGCTTATTTGCAGTATATTGCAGTATATATTGATTCATACTCACAGCTAGTGTAGAGAACAGATTTGAGCTGCTGCAATGCAATTACGTGTTGATGTAATGTATCGTCTAAAAGAATGGGTAAACTACTAACAGTGCAATCATTTTATGGAAAGAACTTAAACAAATCTAACTTCTTTTAGTTCTTTTAGTCTTTTAGTTACATTATCAATAGACCGAAATATAATCATTTGTGTTTGTAACACCGCATTGGTGAGAACACGGCCATGTGGTGCACAGGGCGCAAGTCTGTTAGGTGTTTCATTTTTTTGTTACACCAAATGATGTGTGAAATGTTGGCTGTGTGATTTAGGTTCCAAAAACAAACCTCTTGGCTCGCACCCACATGCACCTACGTAATGCACCACAACAGCTCACGCCACTGTTCGATTTATTCAGCGTCGTCACACCTGCAAAATCATATCCTATGGGGAAAGGCCAGTTTGTGCAGTAAATCATGTTTATTCACGTTTTAGACAAAAAGTACATAATCTACACACTTTTTTCTTTTAAATGACCTTGACCTTTAAATGACCAGCTTTTCCCCTCATCCTTCCTTATTTCCTGTGAGTCAATCTATGACTGAGATTGGGAACCACTACTTGGGGCCCTGTCCTTTGGCCTTCCTGATAACCATACCACTGAGCTGAGTAGAGCTGGGCTAGGGTTGGATGGAGCCACTTGGCTGATGATGGGCTGGGCAGGAAGGAAGCCGCTTCCTGAGCGCTTTCGACTCCTGCCATTTCACCGGTGTGCCCCGAGGGCTGGGCTTTGATAGGCCGAGGCAGAGGTGTCAAACCCCGGGCATGCTGGGAAGGGGTGGCGGTAGCTCGGCGTGGCGTCTCTCCAGTCTCCAACCCTTGCCTTTGATCTGGCAGGGCCCGTGGAGCCATTGGCACGTTGACAACCCCTGAACTGTGACTCCTGACCCAAGAGAATTTCCTGGTAATTCTTTGAACTCTAGCTTAGCCTCCGTCTGCCCTGTCTGGTTTGTAGATTGGATCTTTAAATTTAAAGGATTGAGCTGTAGCTGCTTTCTATGAATGAATGAACCTGAAGTCATTCTATTCATACGGATTATTTTTGTCTTGATGAACTACAAGGGTCGGTGACCATTTCAGCCCAACATATTGTTTTGTTTTTTTCGTTTTCTGACCATGTCAACCGTTGGTATTTGGTAATATGTTTACATTTTGCCATTTTCATGCAGCCATGACCTGAGGGTCACCCTGTCTCCAAGAGCAGGGTGAGAGGTCTGACCAACACAATCCTGAGGCGCTGGAGGGGTGGGCATGAGAGCAGCAGGAGGAGGAGCTCGGAGAGGGGAGTAAGGGGTCTTTGCAGGGTGAGGAATCAGGAAGGGGCTGATGTCATTCTCCAGATATGTGAGGGTGGGGTCACAGGCAGAACAATAGGTCTCTGTAGAATTCATATCCCGTAAGAGCGGCTGCCTCCACTGGACCATTAACCCCAGAATAGATCAGATTTATAGAACCTCTCTCCTTGGCTGGATATTACACAAGACCAGAAGGGCTAAATGTTTTACCAGTTGTGGATTGGTTAAGGTACTGTGGTTGCAGAGAACGTAGATGTGATAAATGTAGACCTTAAATTACTTTGGTGAACTTTTGGTCATGTTTTTGACTCAGCGGCCACTCTCAAAGCCAACTGAATCCGGGCACCCCCCCCCCCCCCCCCCCCAATTATTAAATAAATACTGGAATTTGCCTCTGTGGCATTGGTGCCGAGACATATAGACAACTTGCATCGAATTACCACCTTGTGTAAAACTCTGTGTAATATTGTTGCCTGAATATATCTTTGGCTTATATATGAGGACCTAATATACTTTTAGTCAAAACCATGCCCCAATCCCAAATATGACCCTTACCTGTTGCAGATTGCAGAGTAATGATTGGATGTTTATAGCTTGTCACTGTGAAGTTCAAAGTGCTCCCTAAGGGTAAATGCTCTCAGAGTTCAAACTTGACCCAATCATCTCTTAGATCCGTGGGTCAGTTTAACTCTACAACTCCACTGGATTCCTCTACTCCTATGGATTCTTCACAATCATCTCTTAGCCAAGAATTCATCTTCTTTAGATGATCATACTGTCCCACATATGGAGCACCCACATGACTTTTGATTGAACCACCACTGCAATTATCTGTTATTTTGAAAGCTATTTTACCTTAAAGGACAAATAAACATATATTGCACAAAGTGTTAATATGTTTCTGACTTAGATTCCATTGCATGATTTCATTCCATTGTGCAAAATCTGCAGCCCTGATTCATAAATCTACTGTGGTGACTGCCATGACAGTCAGACTGCCGTAGCCTTATATTTTTTGATGGTGCAAGTGGCAGACAGTACAATTATTAGACCAATGAAGTGTTGCATATTTAACACATACTTTTGATCCATGGCTGTGTGGAAGTTGATTGGATTGCATCCAAAACATGAGTATGAAAGAAAGCTAAAGTTCTCTGCAAAATTCCTTATTTTTACCATAATTCTTTGATACTGTAAATGAAATAAAAACTTTTTTAGGATTTGTTATGATTATGCTTATGGTCTCTGTGAAACTGACCCTATAATCCATGTTTATGAATTAGTGTGATGTAAGAGACCATCACCAGTGTTTTCTAACACCGGAGACTAGTATGAATAAACCCAAATGTGCCAAAAGTCAAGCAGGGTGAAGACATTTTGAGCAACTGCGTCCTTTGTCTCAAGCCAGGTCAGGTTAATTTCCCTTTTAATGAAATCAGCTTGATGAGCACAAGTAATACGCACCATGATCTGAAATGGTGTGAAGTTGAAGTGACAGTTCCATCATCTCCAGAATCACATAGGGGGGTCAATGGTGATGGAAATCCAGCAACATTGTCTCCTCCAGGGTTTTCCACAACAATGGTGCATTATGTTGGGGAATAATGGAGGGAATTTTTGGGCAGAATGGAGATTCCATCTTTAGCCACGGAGTGTTGTGTGTTCTGCAAGTGCTGACATATTCTCAGGCTAGAGAGGAGGACCAGCAGAACAGGGCATCTATTGTTGCTTTGAAAACCTTTTACATTCAATTTGTCTGCACTAAATTTTTAAGATAGTTTGACACTGTGTTTTTCTGTGCCCCGTTTGTTTGTCTTGTGGTTGTAGTGGTTGCTTTGAAGCTACACTAGGCAACCTCACACACTGGTAGCTCCAACTGGTAGCAAGAGGTAACTGAATAACTTCAAGACACAGAAATCGTATAACATGACATCGGCATGCTCTTGTTTACCAACCCGGCCGGTCTGTGAGCGCTTTATACCAAAGGATACCAAAGAGACGAGAGAAGCAACATTGATTAGTTCTGCTGTCTTTGGATGGAGTGCTCAGTCTTTGAATTTGTCATTTCCTGTGGGTGGAGAAGAGAACCTACCCAACACAAGAATTTAATTTGGGCAAAATCTGTGGGGTCTTATTGTAACGGGGTGGGACGCTTATCTCTACTGCAGCACCTCTCTATGATCAAGGTTATATTTTTACATAAAGATCTCGCCTAATGTACCTTTAAGCTGAATAGCCTATAACACAGGCCTACATCTATTTAGGGAAGAGGACCCAGAGAAGATGGATGACATCACTGCTGTCATAGATTTTCCATTAGGATATTGCACTTTATTCTGACATCATGCTGTTGGTGTTCTTTTATGACAAGTACACCTATTATTAGTTTAGCGCCCCCCATTCTTTATTGATGTCAAGTCATTACCATTATTGAATGCAATGATGTCACAAGCTCACTTAGTTTCAGTATGTATTCTAGTGATATCACAGCCATGCAAACAGTGTTTGGTCATTGTGATGTCACAACTATGAGGAGTGTAGAACCCAAGGAATGATGTCATTCCTCTATCATCATTTTTCTTAACGCACTCCATTAGAAATCTTTCATTGATCACTGATTCCTATTAATTTGTCCATTGCCTGAGTCATCCATGTCCTCTTAAGTCACCTGGTAAGAATATTCTCCTTCATATAGCAGCAGTCTCAGTTAGCATCATCCCAGCTAGCAACAGGAGTGAGCATTTAGCATCCAGTCTGTCAGGAAGTCCTTGTAAGCATGTCCCCCTCATTTAGTCCCTTTTTTTTTTACTGGCAGAACTGTTTTTCCTTACACAGGAAATCGGCTGATCACTTCCTCCTGTCTTCTGAACACTCATTTCCACTAATGGGCCCATAAAACTGGCCGTGGGTCAGACTGAGGAAGGCACGCAAGGAATCTCTCTCCCTCTTTAATGAGCGGGATAATTCAGTTTTCAGCTCATATGACATGATCTGGTCGGGTTTTGAGAGGGGAAAAGGTGTTATGGGTCAGAGCATTGTCTTTGAGCAATTCTACTATGCAAAACATTGTCCTCTCTTCATCTGTTGTAGAGTAGCCACAGGCGTTGCACATTTATTGCTTTGTTGTTGGCATTGGTTACATTGTTCATGCCATATGAGTTCTGTTCTCTGTCCAGTAAACACGGCAAAGAGCGATCGGGGAGGTTTGCATTTGTTTTGTAGTGCCAGCCCCACAAGGCATTCAGAGATTCCAGCACATCCAGGGGTGCCCACCCCTGTAAGGTCCCATTGACCGTATGCGTGAATCACTATTCACATGCTCACCCTTTTAATGTCCTAAATTTCATTAGGGAGAATTCCCCCAGTCAGTTGATTTTTATTTAACCTATCTCGATGTACGCCCACATGCCTCTCCTTTAAAAGCTGGTTATGCTAACGGGGTTCTCACATGCTTGCGCACACATGGACAGTGGACAGAACAAAAGGACAGAAATCTTAGATGTTGTATATGGATGGTAGATGACTATTATGACAGGAAAACCATTGTGAAAAATATCTAAAATTGTAGTTTTTTAAAAGTTTTGTTTGTTTGTTTGTATTGTTGTAGCCATTTCTACGGGGGTTGGAGGGTTGATGGGAGGGCTCCAAGTCCCAAGCACCCAAACAAATGTAAATAAATCAGTCATACTCGTAGGATCTCTTCTGAGTATGGTTTGTTTCAAGCTTTTTGTCCTCGCAATCAAAAATATGAATACAATTTTTAACCCCAATATATTTTTGCCCATAATTATGTCAAAGCTTGACACTCTTTACTCTCTCATTACTCTTTAGACACTCCAACTGAAGCATTAGGAGTATTGCCGTCTTTATATATGAACATTGAGCAGCTTCTTTCAGATACGTACAATTCAAATCTTGGGAGCCAGTGTTTTCTCCCTGAGCTTTTCCACTACAGATCATTATGTTTATCCATCAATACGGCAGACGATATTGCCACAATTCCTCTATACATGGCCTCTCAACCCTGCCTATGACGGTCTCAAATCTACCTGTGAGGCAGCCTTTTGTTATCTCTCTTTTGAAGAGAATGAGAACAGAGCAACTATTGACTACGGCTAAAGTCATCACTGCTAAAGTGGAGGTTGTCAACACATTGATCATTCTGACTCCTATAATGGCGTCTGTCTGCCGTGGAGTTAAATGAGTCTAGATTATAGTCATTTAACTCACAGGGGTTGATCTTATTTTACGTAATTGACTAAAGTTTGATACTAAGTATAAGAGGATTCAATTTCAGAGGCTGCTGTTAGCCTCTGCTGCGGAACAGCTGTGTTGTGGTGAAAGCTTTAATTTGAGGTTTGAGATATTATCTAGACTATAATCCTAAACTTACTTGTTACTGTATTCAGTGAATGTCGATATGATTTGCTTACTGAGAGAGGCTCTTCCTCCTCTTTTTAAGGCTGTGCTTAAATGGATTAGAGATATTTAAGTTTATTTTGTCTAATATAGTTTTCTGGCTCAGAGTTCTTTGAGTTTTCAGTTATGTATTAGTTAGAAATAGAATATAAATAGAACAGAATTATTATTATAAATATACAGGGTCTAAAGGTCTATATCTACCATATTCCTCATCTTGCATTGTGAATTGATCTATTTCAGAATGAGTCTAATGTATCAGCCAAGCACGCATAGCACATGCTAGGTAGATGAGAAGATCTAAGATTCCTGCTTGAAGATTTATAATCTGCAGTAACTCCCCCACTTTTTTCTCACACACACACACACACACACACACACACACACACACACACACACACACACACACACACACACACACAGGGGTTAGATGTCTTTTGGAGAAATGATTTAGTGAGCTTGAGAAACCTTGTTGATTTGAGTGGTGAAACTGGATCCATTCAACTCTGTGATTCTGGGTCGAACCTGCACCTGCGGCCCACTGAGTTGGATGGCTACAATGTCACATGGCTTTCCCCCCTGTCACTGTTCTCTCATAACTGCATTGCTTTCGTCAAAATGACATGTAAGGAAAATCCCACTGTTGTTTATCATCAATCTGTGATGTTCGATGCATTCCAGGAGTTTTTTTTGGTGTGCGAACGTGCTCTCGACCTGTCTCGTCTACTTCTACTACAGGTAGTGATTTCCTGTGTTTCCCAGAATGCCTTTTCGACAACCTCCAGAGAATGGGTGTGAACTTGTTGCTTTCAGTCAACACACTGTTCTGGCCAAGATTATTGATTAGAGATTAATGTATTGAAACAACTTTCAGTCTTAACATGTTCATCTGTTTTATTTTAAACCACAAGAATACAAATGTTTAAAAAAAATGACCATGATTATTGGCTTCATTTTCGAATACGTGGTTGCACAGCCTTTTGTCGATGATAACTGCTTCCAAACGTTTCTTGTAACCATCAATAAGCTTCCTGGTCCTGCTGATATGCATTGATTGTAATTGCGGTCATGGTATGTTAAGCTCTTGTGGGATGGGGGCCAGAATATTCCATGATGTCATGTTTGATGAGGTTGGTTTTCAGTCAGTTCTGTGGATTGTAGGGTTGAGCGATAGTGTACGTACATGCATCCTCCTGTCAACTAATTGTCATCACATATATCGCCGATCCCCAGGGTATTCATCCGTTGGGGGCGGGGGGGGGGGGGGGGAGATCTGGAGGTAGACACACACACACACACACACACACACACACACACACACACAGACACACACACAGTGGGAACTGTGTAGTCAGCCTTTTAAATGTATAAGGAAGGGATGTTTTAAATTCTAGTATATGAAATGAACTGAAGTATCAGGTCGCAGTGCATTCTACCTGCTGTGCTGCCTGTAAATACAGTTTAAATCAACTTGAGCATGTTTGCCTCTGCCTGTACTTCCCCATTTGTGTCTTGCGCTAGGTTACGTTTTAAATGGACCAACACTATTTACATCAGAAAGGGAATTTCCGATCCCCAGTCTGTTCTTCCGAACACCCAACCCTAGTACAATGGCAACTTTGTGGAGAGTGGTTATTAGTTATTAGTGGTTATTAACTTAACTGACCACCAGAAGTCCTATACTGCATGAGCCCATAATATCAACTGGTCAGATAGGAGTCAACTAGTGTTGTAATTGTTGGTTTTGAGTTGTTGTTTTAAGTTTGTGTTGGAGTTAACCAATATGCCTGGAAACAAATAGTGTAGGGCTGCAGGTTATAATAAGTTTAGGCAATAAGTCAATAAAACGATTAGGTTTTATTTGTTGTGTGATAAATTTATGTAGTTATTAGGTACTGCGTCCATTCTTATGTCTTTTTACAACAATGTTTGTCTTAAGAGTGATTTAACATGAGGGCCAACAGCTGGCCTATAAAGGTTTCTACCACAGGCATTTCAGACATGCACAGTTCAACGAGGACCTAATAAAAATCCTGCAGTCAGTGAGTTCACCAGATCTGCTTGAAATGTAAATCTACATATAAAAATATAACCGCTAATACTTTTCTCAAATATCCTGGTTTCTGTTTATACCAGTGGATCACCAACTGTCTTCTGTCTGCTATCGTACTTCCTCCACGGGCAGAGTTGTTTACCATTTTGCACTGGCCACATCTGTACTTAAGCAATAACTGTCTTTGGGAATTGGGTGAAACTGTTTTTTATTAACACAAAAGCAGTTTCTTCTTCCCCCCCCCCCCCCCCCCCCTTGGTTTCTTACTCCCCCCCTCCCCATACAGTACTTATCCTCTCCTTTCATTGTGTTTTTGTCTCAGATGAGCACTATGCCTGGCCTGCCCACCCGACCGTGTTTCTATGACATTGACCTTGACCCTGTCACCGAGGAGATCACCGGGCTCTTCTGAGCATGCTCAGACTAAAGGTAACCACATATGTATACACCCCAACAGCCTGGCTGCTTCTGCTTTTTCTGATCCTTCATCTCAACAAAGGGAAGGGAGAAAAGAATCTACAGTTCCAGTAAACTGAAGGGCCATTCATTATGTCACTACACATACTTTCCAAGCAGTGGTCATTATCTGCATAACTTGTTGCATAAGATCTTCATTTCCTGCATCCACTGTCCTGCAGTTCCCATAAGTTGGGACTGTGAGCTTGTACGTGCCTCTTTGCTGATATATACTCAATACTCTGTTCTCCCAAAGTGGTCGCTTTACTGCTTAATTCACTTTGTGCCGAGGCTCAAGTCATACACACTCTCCGTCACTCTCTCTCTCTCTCTCTCACTCTCACACACACACACACACACAAATTTACAATCATCTTCCCTTTTTTCCTCAGGCTCTCTGTTCTGTTGTCGGGTTCTTCAGCTCCACAAGACTGTGCCATCCCCTGTACCTCTGACAGGAAATGCCTCCCTTCTGTTCCACGCAGTCCGAACTCTTCTTACACAGCAGTAATAAAACCTACAGATCACTGGAGTATTAACTTTATGCCATGTTTGCACATCTATGTGATAAGTCAAAGTCAGCCTCTTGTAGCCCCCTCACACTGTATGCCTTTTAATCTCTTCCTGTGATATCGTCGGTGTATGGAAGAGTCTGTTTGAATCTTTAAACCATTTTGAATTTCACTTGAATGTTGTGTTTGACAGAAAAAGTTACTTTTGTTTGAAAAAATAAAACAAGTCTGTTACTTGAGAATATGTTCCAATTGTGCTGCATTTTTATACATGTCTTAAACGTTTTAATGAAACTGGTACAGCTGATGTATTTATGGACCAAATAACTGTTGTATACACAAATGGCCATTATTGTGTTTATGTAGCCTCTGGTGGCCTAACCAACTTGATCTTGCTTGAATGTACAAGCTGATACATGTTGAGTTTAACCTTCTCTGCTGCTGCAGAGAATTGAAATGATAAGTGTAACTGTATCTGTGGTTTATGTTTTAATGTACAAAGCCGTTTTGAATTCTGATTCAAAGACTAAAATCTGATACAACTGCAACGAGGATGTGACTAAAGCAAATGCGTATTTTCTCTGGTTATAATACACTTGTATGATGCATTTTGTTTCTCTGGGATCAAACGTCTGTGCCTTTTTAAATAAACCTTGTTTTTTTGCTCCAAATCTAAATGTGTGTCTGTGTTTTCATACCTAGCAGGTGACTGTTGGCTCAGTCCATCTGTTATTTGGACACACACACACACTCTTCTTCCTGTTGTCTCAGGGGTCTCAGGGGAGATGCCAAAACAACAGTTATCTGTGGCAAAAAGACTCTTCAATGTCTGTGTCTGTCTGTCTCTCACATACTAAGACAAATACATGCATATATTGCAATTACAATTAAATTCCACGCTCCCTGCATCATATCAACATGCACAAACACACAAACATTTCAAATGTTCATCCCCCTGTTTTTCTATCCAAGTTGAGCTTGTCTCCCTTAGGAGGAGGTCCCTGTGGGGGCCTGAAAACCATGGATTGGCCCCCTGGCAGCACCCCAGGGTGTCAGCATCTGTCATTACGGGATGTTTGGGTTGCTACATCAAGCCTACGTACATGTGTGCACGTGTGTGCCTGTCAAAGCTGGCATTCCACAGCTGCCAAGTCTGTTATTCTGTGTATTTTGTTATTCTCTTTAACTACAGTCAGGGCTGAAGGAATGCATTCATACAGTGACGCTCTAATTGCATATTGTATGTGTGTGACTGAACCCTCTTGTTTTGAGCTGATGACAGATTTGAAGACATGGTATGGAGGGGGGGGGGGGGGGGCGTTGTCATTGCTATCCAATGCACTGAAACGCCCTTTCCTTGTCAAGTTGTAGTTGTTTACAAACTTCTGACCTGCAGAAACAAAGTCTTTTAGCACTCATATTTAATAGATTGGATCATTTCAATACCAAGGAAAGGTCCCCGGGTACATTTGTACGAATGTGTATAACTGTGAATTGGAGGCACAGAGCTGCTGGTACAGTATAGGTTTTAAAATGTTTTAAAACCAGTATTCAATTACTGATAACACTTGATTTAGAGTTGTCTTCCCCAAATATCACTCATGCTGTTGTTGGCTCAAGAACATTTGTTTATCACATTCATACAGTACTGTGTATTTACTTTGTGTTACACTTCAAGGGTTTCATTCCAGGCTGCTTTATATCCATCTTAGAAAAAAATATCTTCTGTTAATTACTCCGTATTTGTTTTCAAAGTAAAGGTCTTGTGACAGATAACACTTTTGTGATTGGATTGGGTTTTTAGTCATGTTTTTATTTAAATGGTGCATATCTTGTTATGAGGCAGCTGGTGACGGGCCAGACGACGACCCCTTGCTGTGCCCACGCCAGACACCAACCCTCAGGGCCGGGCAGGCCGGCCACATTCTTCAACTTCTCCCGTCTCCATCTGAAACATACCAGGAGTTCCCTCAATTTCACTGCTGCGTTTTGCAAAACATGCAAGCCCAGTATCAAAGTGAGGTCTGGTGAAAATATATCAATACGTTTCCATACAGATGCACACATGCCGTCCAGTTATTTGCAGAGTGGAACTGACTCACTAGTCAGCCTCTCTTTATATTGATGCTTACTGCTTTTAAGTCTGCTGACAGCAGGAATCTACAAGCAGGGCATGGCTGAGTACCATATTAACATGTTTTTTCAGTAGATCTTCCTGCTGCTCAGCTGCTGATATGATGCTTTAGTATCTGGAGCAGAAAACATCACCGTTTTTGTTTAATCATCTGTACTTGCTTTTCACCGCACGTACCAAGGCCAGCCCAGTGTCCAGTGAACCTCACAGACTTTCCCCACTCCTGTTCCAGCCCAGTCTATCTCACGGTGACTTACTGTCCTCTCACATTTAGAGCGATGACCGTTGGGTACCAATTATGAAGGGCAGGGCTGAATACTCTGCTCTGTCTTTAAATGACAGTAGTCTGGAAAACAATGGGCCAGTTGCATTTGAACAGAGTCCCAGAATCTATTCTCATTTCCTTCAGACAGAGTGAGAGAATGTGTTCATGAACATTAGTGAGTCCTCTAACCTGTGTGTGTATGTATCTCTGTGTGTGTGTGTGTGTGTGTGTGTGTGTGTGAACTTCCTTTGTGTCTTTACCCTTAAGTGATCTTCCCCCTTGCTGGATTTCACTGAGCAGAGACCACAACATCTCCGGTAAGGCTTTTACTTTAATGAGAACCCCACCCCACCCCTCATGCTGCCTCCCCCGCTCCTCCTCATCCTCCTTTAGATGACATCAGCAGTTCTGCCGGTAAGCATGCATGGTCAAGGTCGTTCACTAACTGACCTGTCGAAATCCACGCCCACCAGTGAAACCTCACACATTGTGTACAATTTCAACGCGGTTTTCTGTCCAGATTCATGATATCTGCCAGACACATTTGCAAATACAATTTCAAAATAAGAGTCTTGCTCATGGGCACTTTCGGCGGTAGTTGTTGAGAGTAGTTAGTTGTTCCCTGTCTAGATTCGACCCATCCCAAACTGGCAACCCTCCGGTCACGTGCCTGTTTCTCCTCTAACCTCTAAGGTACCCAGCCAGCCACCGGTTGCCTATTGAGGCAGGAAGACAGACTACAGGTGACACAGGAGAGAAGGTTCTGGCGGGATTCGACCCTAAAAGCCAACTGGGTGTCGATCACCACGCACCATCTGTAGCCACAGGAAAGAGCCATGCCTGTGTGTGTGTGTGTGTGTGTGTGTGTGTGTGTGTGTGTGTGTGTGTGTGTGTGTGAACGAGAGGTCAGGAATCTCAAGGCTAGATGAGGACAACAGTTTAGCCGTTCATTCCCTCACTGGAGTTTGTTACAACAACATATCTGCCACGTTGTTGAGATACAACCGAGCAGCCCGGTGTTTGTAGCACAACGCCGCTTTTCTTTCTCTGTCTCTTTAAAAAGTTGCTCGTAAAACGCTTCAGCATAATGTAGAATAAACTAGTAGTAACTAAATTCAACATTTAACAACATGGCGTGTCTTCCGCAGCAAACACACACACATACAAACCTAACAGCTTTTATAGAGTATGAATTTGCGTGCCAAAGCAGATATTATGTAATCTTGTTAAATGGAAGTGAAGGACGGACAAGAAGAGGATCATGAGGTCAAAGAAGGAGTTATTAAATCAGATTGACTTCACCACGGAGAGGAACCCACAGAGATCTCCTTGTTTGGTTATATGAATTTAGTCATAAGCTGGACTGGTAAGGCAAACGTTTATTTAACCGAGGTCCAAGTGACGATCAGACCTTCAACAAATAGTCTAGTCAAAGAAAACGAGGATTACAGAGAGCAAATTCTCTTTTCCAGGTATGCTCTGTTTGCAGGACAGCAGCAAGAAACATTTAATATTAAAAGAGAACAATAGTCAAATCCAAGACACATCACGAGCGTTACAATAATGACAGCCATCTTTGCATGATGCTGAAAATTGAAACTGGAAGTTGGACACGATAACATCTAATTTGATCGTTTCTGAAATGTGTTCCATTTTTCTGGCTAATGACTAACAGCAGTTTTCTCTAGATCTGCACTGATAGAGCAAATCTAAGACTAAGTGTCCTTGAGATGTAGTTTGATAAGTTTGATAAGGTCCTGCAAGACAGATGCCATTGCGGTTGATAGATTCACTATGAAAACTCACCTTGTAGCTTGATGGCTAGCTTAATCAATGATACAATGATGATGTGAAAACTACCATCTATTATGAAGATGAGGGCACTACAGGTTTTGAAATGAAAACTAATGTGATTGCACAAGTATATAACCAGTGTCTCTAGGCAATAACATTTCTTCAACTATTTTCTTTTTTTTTACTGTCATGTGTGAAACCTGCTTGATTCCCGCAAGTTTTTTTTTTTTTTTCAAGAGCTCATCCACATGAATGAAAGTTTAAAGGTTCAAGATGAAGATGAACAGTCTCTTGCTACTCTTCCCTGGTTATCCTGGCATTTTCTCTTTGTGTGCTAAGAAGTGCATCAGCCGTTCATAGAACATTCTACAGAAGTAAAGTAAAGTACTGTAAATGTAACTAACTGAGTACTAAGCCCGTCTCTCTGTTATACAAACATATATACAAATGGGTAGAGACGTTCAGGAGGACTTGGAGGTGCTCACCCTGCCTATACACTATCTGCTTCTCTAGCGTTGATGGAGCGGACCTGATAGTGGGCTACCTGCTCGCGAACAAGATGCTGAACAGAGCCTTCCTCACGTTGGCCATGCTTACATCAGACATTCCAATAAGCGTGTCATGCATCAATAGTTTCTCAGTTACTTCATTACATTAAATGCTGTCACATTACTATTAACTAATTAATTAATTCATTACTATTACATTAAGGCCTGGCTAATAGTCAACATGAGGTATGACACAACAGTGCCTTACATAAAGCTACAGGAGCTTGTTTACAGTTCAGAGAGTGACCTCTGCTGCTTGCCAGTAATCAGTTAATTGAATATATATGTATATTCAATTGCAGTTTTACATCATTAGTTCCCATGAGTGTAACAGCACTGTCTTTGAACGTGCTGCACCTACATAGGTTTCATTCATCCACAATGTGAAGTATCAATGCAGACAACATACGATTTCAATTCACACTGTTTTCCATTCGTTATAATAACAAAACGTGCTCCATTTTGGGTGGGCATAAACTGTGTTTTTTCACACCCCATTTCATATCCCTGTGCAAATATTGCACAGGGATGAGATTGTTTGTTCTGGGTGGAGGCGGGTGGATACATACATTTTTCAAACTGGCTGAATGATATGGCGTAGATGTAAAGTTGTTTTGAATGGAAGGTGCTGCTGTCTGTACAAGTCACAATTCCTATCCTACATTATTTTCCGTCATGTTTTTTTCCCCCTTTCCGGAGTCATTGTTTATTTGCGTTGTATATTTTGGTTTTGGCTTGGTTTCTCTGGGGAACCACAGCCTAGGCCTGTGTGAACTTGGCTTTGACTACTGGGGTCTATAATTTGTATGTCTTAAAATTCCAAACAAAACGACACACGGCTAAACCTGCAATTAACATCCAAACATCCAAACCTGTACATCATACACTCAGTAACACCGAACTGCCAATCTGTGTGTGTGTGTCACCTATACCAACAAGGAACATGCCTCTGTGTGTGTGTGTGTGTGTGTGTGTGTGTGTGTGTGTGTGTGTGTGAGAGAGAGAGAGAGGGAGAGAGGGAGAAGGGGTGTGTTGGGGGTGCAAGAAATATGACTACAGTACACTGCGCTTGTTTGAAGCATTTATAATTCGATTTTTTTTTTGGTTGATGATAGCAACTTCAGATAGGAGATACCACCTTCAGCTTGGATGTAAATTGCCACATGGAGCAAAATCCACCTGGATAAAATAAGTTTGTGGTTGTCTTGTCTTTTTAAATGACCCCCAAGAGGAATAGCGCTCGCCTCGACCCGAATAAACTGTAATGAAAAGCTGATTGGTGGCACAAATGCAGACACACCAGAAAATGTAGCTGAACTCTTAACTCTCAGAAAAGCTGGAGTGCGTATTTGCATGTCAAAGCAGATGTTGCCTGACCTTGTTAACCAGATGAGAGAGGAAGGATGGAGAGAAAGAGAGCAAGAAATACATAATGAGAGAGAGAGAGAGAGTGGAGAGAGAGTGTGTGTGTGTGTGTGTGTGTGTGTGTGTGTGTGAGTGAGTGTGTCTGATTATCAAGAGAAAATGGCCTTGACAGATAATAATTTACCCTCACATCACTGCCAGTAGCACAGCCTCCAGACTAAGCCTTACAGCACTTCCCTTATCAAATCCCTAACTCACTGTGTAACATCCCTATATATTCCTAATATTCCTATAGGGGTTTATAGTGTGTGGTACTCCGTATGTGTCTTAATATCAACTTTAAAATACTCTATGATAGTGTTTTTTTCATCTCCAATAATATTCCCATAGGGAGTGCTGTGATGTTTGCATAGGATCCCTCCAAAAAATACTACAGGATTAGTAATTTTGTGTTTTTCATAACAGCTGTAAAAAAATAAATAAAAAAAATTGAAAAAAAACCCCACCTTCAAAGACTGATCTAATTTATGCGGAAGCTAGATAAACAACGGAACAGGCAATAAAGCATTATTACATTAAAAAGCCCCTTCTCCTTCTCCCCCTCCCTCCCTCCCTCCCTCCATCAGCAGCAGCAGCACGGTGCGTCTGCTCTGATGCTGCAAGGCGTGCCTAGGCGCACCGTGGCCCCATGTGATACTGAAGGGAGGAGGTGGACGACGAGGAAGAGAAGGGGAAGGGTGGAGGGGAAGGAGGGTGGGGGTCCTAAAAGAGTTTGCTGGCCCTCTCACTTCATCACACCACATCCAGGCTACCCAGGAGCGGTTCCGCGCTAGCGCTCGCATTTTAACCAACCGCTCTGGATACTCGCCGCTGCCGAGACAACTTTATTCACGTCACCGTTGTCGCGATCGGCGTGCGGAGTTTCTCAGACTAAAAAGGAGCCAAAGACAAGACAAGAAAGAGTTCACCTTCGTTTCGCCATGGGAGCAGAGACATCTGTGCAACGGGACGGGAGGAGCCAGGAGGATGCCCCAGCCTCAGCCTCAGCCTCAGCCTCAGCTTCAGCCTCAGCCCAGGAACTGAGTGCGGAGCTGAAGGCGACCCAGGAGGGGGGCGGCGGCGACTCCAAGGTACAGCCCGGACAGGTGCCTCTCATACCAGTCAGTGTTTACCAGCCCGGACTGGTGCCTCTGATACCAGTCAGTGTTTACCAGCACCAACGAGATATCACTATAGTCCTATGATATTATTATAGGCACTTATGTGGATTTACAGTGAATTTATTTTTTAATTCATGGATTATGTTATCATTGTATCATTCCTATAATATTCCTATAGGATATGTTCATTCATTGTTTTCATGAGATATTTGTAATGTAGCTTTCTAAAATGAATGGATTACATTACTGTAGTTTATTTTCGTATTGCGCAGTTTATATGCAAACAACTTTGCTGTCGTTTCAATTACCCCCCCCCCCTCCCCCCACCCCCTGCCCATTTCCATCCACCTTTCACTGTCTAGTCTTTTGCGCGTCAGTGTGACGTTGTTTTTGCTGAGTAATGGGACGAGGTGTCTGCAGTCCCGCAGTAATAAAGCGCCAACAGCTCAGCCCGGTCCAGATTTACAGCCAAGTAGGTTACCTGGCTTTAGGGTGTTGTTCAACACTTCCGGCGAGATTTTTAATCTCGTTCAAGCAAATATTTTGTCCTTGACAGCTCTGGTAGCTATAAGATGGCCCCACACCGGTGATTATAGTGATAGCCTAATAATAATTATACATAAACATTTATTGTATTGATTTTTTCATGATACATTATAGAAGGATACACATATACACATACAGTAAAACTAGTAAGTCTCTCTACCAATATTATAGGAATATTTGATACCATATAGGAGATAAACAAAAATACCTTAAGTATGATAAACGCACTATTGAGTACCTTAGACGCAATATATATATCTATATATATATATAGATATATATATATATCTATATAGATATAGAGAATGTTATGGTGATTTTTCCTATCTATTAAGTCTATTAAGTTATAGCTGCACATTTTGCATGGATCAAATTCATTCATCCAACATAAAAAATAACACACTCCAATGCACTCTTTTGTTTGTAAAAGCTGAACAAGCCTTTATCGTTGCTTTGGCTCCATGTTTTGGTACTGCTGCCTTCATCAGGGGTATCTCAGGCTATGGATTATTGGCTCTGTGTGAATTGCTCTGGATGTGTGAATGAATATTTGGAAAGCTCCCACTAATGACTACGTGCAGCTCACCACCTGCTGTATTCATGCCTCATTTGACCTATTGGATTTATTGACTTTTTTTATAGGCGGGAGGTCACAAGGTCAGATTCTCAGGGTCCATCACTCAACAGAAAGGTCAAATGACACTGAGGGAGAAGTAAAATAGCACGGTATAACGGTATAACAATCGGGTTACTCTGGTTTGTTTTTGCTCTGTGCTTTGTTTGCTGGAGTGCGAGTGCAGTTGTTTTCCAGTGAGTTGACATCACCTGCGTGGCGTTCAGGATGTTTTCTTAAGCCTGGCGTGCTTGAGCTGTTATCACAGGTTATCGCCGCGGCAGTGCTTTCACTCCGGTTTTGACGACGACACTGGAATGCGCGATATGAAATGTTTCAAAACCGCGAGCCCACCTCGATGAGGAAGCCTATTGTGCTTTGTGATTGTAGCGAGGACGGAGGGAGACGTGTGTGACTCTACCATTGACAAGATGTTCCTCTGTGTAGCAGGTTGTTATAGCCACAATGCCTCCACTGTCCTCTGGTGCTACTACGCTTTCCGAAACACCTTGGATAGTTTTACTTAGATATAACATCAAGCCAATACACAAAACAAAGTGGTGCCTCTTAAAAACGTCTTTGTTGCCAAATTGAATAAAAACCTGCTGAACCATAACTAACTGAACAAGCTCATTTGAAGGCCTCAGTGAAGTTCAGTGTTGTATCCTTTGGGACCTACGCAGTGTTGAATACACCATCAAAGGCTATTGAGTGTTTTAGATGTGAAGACTGAAAGTTGCGATACTTCGATACTGTCCGTTTTGCCTTGGGTCAGTCTTTCTGAAACTACCATGTGTGGGGAGCGTGATGCACAGTCACAGTCAGATTCAAGATTCAAGATTCAAGAGGTTTATTCGTCACATACACATACATGCAGTGAAATGAAAAGTGGCAATGCTCACGGGAATGTGCAAAGGGCAGTATACATAGTATTTAACAGTAGAAAACCAACACTATATATACAGCATGAAAAAAAAATAGATAAAATAAAATTACAATATTTACAGTTAGAGCTTTTATATAAAACAACACAATATATACAGTAAGAGCACTTTTGAAGGTGAATTATAAAATATAAAATAAGAGGTAGATGGGGAAAATCGTGTGAATGTAATGAGCTATAAACTATGTGTAGTCGTTACCTAAGTGTGTGTGTGTGTGTGTGTGTATAAGAGGGGCAGTGTGTGGGTCTTGGTGGGGGCCCTGGTGAGGTCAGAGTTCACAGTCCTGATGGCCTGAGGAAAGAAACTCCGTCTCAGTCTCTCTGTTTTAGCAGCGTGACTACGGAGGCGCTTGCCTGACCGCAGCAGCTGAAACAGTCCGTTGTTGGGGTGGTGAGGATCCATCATGATCCTGCAGGCTCTGGTTCTGCACCTCCTGGTGTACAAGTCCTGCAGGGTGGGGAGTGTAATTCCAATAGTGCGCTCAGCCAAACGCACTACTCTCTGCAGAGCCTTCCTGTCCTGAGCGGAACTGTTGCCAAACCAGGCAGTGATGCTCCCAGTCAGGATGCTCTCTACAGCCCCAGAGTAGAAGGATCCTCCGGGAGACCTTGAATTTCCTCAGTTGCCTGAGGTGGTAAAGGCGCTGCCTCGCCTTCCTCACCAGAGTGTCCGTGTATGAAGTCCATGTAAGATCCTCGGAGATGTGGACTCCCAGGTATTTAGATCCTTGCAGAAGAGTTGTGAACGTATTAAAACCTTGCGTGCTGCATCATATGTCATATGTCATGTGACCGGCATCCCGAAACTCGGTAGAAGACGCCTTTCCAAAATCGTCTCTCTTTTTACAGACCAAATCCATAGAGTTTGTTGTCAAGTACAGAGTAGACAGGCAAATCACCCCACCACCCCCCACCCCCCTCCCTCAAACACACACACCCCTCTCCACTACATTAACTCCAAAAAGTAGGTCAGCGTGGTGACCATATGTGTCCTCCCAAACTCTTCCCAACATTTCAAACCGATGTTTTTTTCTCTCTCGCCCTGTTTACGGGAAGGGTGTGTGTGTGTGTGTATCTCTCCTCCACCATCATTATCCACATCCCTTTGTTTGCGCTCCATCCAGGCGGGAGTGTAAATACATTGTTTTGCTCAACACCCACGAAAAGGAAACTGAACGTTCTGCATGCTCGCACACACCCAGACAGATTCACAAACACGACGGAAAAACATGCCAGAAATGAGACCTGCATCACATGTAACCCACCACAGCTTCAGCAGCGGCGGCAGGTGACTCCAATGCTCTAACATCGTGTTGTGTAATGTAATGGGTCCTGATTAAGGCTCATACGTTCCTGTATAATGAGCTGCGGCTGATCAGACGCTGCGATGACACTGATTATCCTGTTTAGCCAGTGATGGGTGGGGGGGGAGAGAGAGAGAGAGAGAGAGAGAGAGAGAGAGAGAGAGAGAGAGAGAGAGAGAGAGAGAGAGAGAGAGAGAGAGAGAGAGAGAGAGAGAGAGAGAGAGAGAGAGAGAGAGAGAGAGAGAGAGAGAGAGAGAGAGAGAGAGAGAGAGAGAGAGAGAGAGAGAGAGGAAGGGGTCAAACAGAGGAACCATTGAGGATGGGACCAAGATGGGGACAGGCCTGGGGCCCCTGTGTGCACCGACCCAAAACAGGAAGTAACCAATGAGACCCCAGGGCCGGGGTTTGGGGACACGCGGGTGGGGTAAGGGGCGGGGGGACAGGGAGAGGGAGACAGAAAGCAGCCAGGGTGACATAAAGGCAGATGAATCAGCCGATTGTTCCCTTACTCCCCCCTCCCCCCTCCCTGCTTTTAAAAGGACACTGATGACAGAGGTTGAGTGAGTTGTATTTTGGCGATTGTTCTGTAATGACTGAAATGGTAGAAAAGTATCCATTACTAATGAATGAGCCCAGGTAAACTATGTACTAAAACAACTCAGAAATGTATATTATGAAGAAATATAATGTCTGAGAAAAAAAAATCCCATTGAGTGACATGTGCTGTAATAAGTAAACTATATTATGTTTACATAGTACCTGCCAAGGGAGCAATTCAATTGCCCTGAGGCTTATCTTTGCCAGTTTGCAGTGAGTTCAGTGAGTGTTACAGGAGGTACAGAAATTCAGGTAATCAAGTTAGAAAAGAGCTCAGCCAACAAAGTTCATTTCTTTAGTCAGGTGAAATGGATGCACAGAAAAGATTTGCCGAAGGGAAAAAAAGACACATCTCTGGGAGTGCTGCTTTGGCAAGGAAGGTGAATTAAAGCCTCAAATTGTGACTTCAGTTTGGCGCCTGCGGCAGGAAGGCGGTTACATTGTTTGTATGGTGATTTATTGCATTAATACTGATTATTTTCTCGCTGAGATTTATTGTCCGACCTTGCCTGATGTTTTATACAAGGGCCGACTATTTTATATGTATTCTGAGGCTTCAAAAGTTGCAATGTAATGTAATGTTTGTAAATGCAATAGTAAAAATACACTTAATCGGTTGTAAATGTTCAACAAAGATCCAAGAAATCAAACCAACTGCTTAATGAATTTGTCCGATTGAACCAAATGAATAGTGATGCAAACTATATTATATGAGTATATTATAGAACTAAGTATAAAGTTTATCAGGTAACTTAAGAACTGTCATGAACAGTGGGGATTTTTTTTCCAAAAAGGAAAACAAATTATTAGATAAAAGTATTTTTTTCTCCTCTGGTAGACAGGAAGTAGCTTGCTGCTAATTAGTTTGTCCTTTAGCCACCCCTATCTTCCATCTCTCAGATCGACTGCCAGCTCCATTACAGTAAAAGAATAGACTTTTGTATTTGGGTATGTGAAAAACCAGAGCTCTTTTGTCCCTCTCACCCCTCCGTCCCTACAAATTAAAGTTCAGTGCAATAATTAGATCCAGGAGACTAATGAGACTGTAGAACAATGTTAAATCCCAAAATGGCATCAATAGGAAAGCGTTACATAATATGAGAAAAGACGATACAGTGAAGGTAATGACATTATTTTCTTCTAACAGATTGAAATGTTTGGCTAATTCTGTGCTGTTTTTGAGACAAAACAGATCTGTTCTCCTCTCCTTTCAATTGGATTGGACAAAGAATGATCACAAGGCATGGTTTTTAATTGGTTTGTTTTTGTTTTTTACACTTTCTTTCTGATAAACAAACACACACACACACACACACACACACACACACACACACACACACACACACACTCTGGTTTCAAATATTAACCACAAACATTCTCTCCCCCCCTCTTTTCCCTCTCTCACGCGCATTGCATCCTCAGTATCGATTTATTGACTTACTCCTCTTCTCGTTGTAAATAGTGATGAGCTGAGATGTGGAGGTGTGAGGGGGGGGGTGCATTGCCTCTGGGCGATGATGTGTTATTGAGTAGCCCAGACCTGGCCAGCAGGGCTTGGTGTGTTCAGTGCCCCACGGGGACTGTTACAGCTACTCTGTCCTAATCAATCATTATGATTGGAAACTCAGCGTCCTTATTTAGGACACAGTCTTTGTTTAATGCATTGACAGAGAGGTTTTTGATTGTACCTGTAGGAGGTTGCAAAGGTTTCAAATGTCTGTAATTGTGGATAAAATGAAATGCATAGGTCATTCTAGGAAAATAGAAATTGCGTGCAAACTGTTAATTGATGGGGTAATTGGTGTCTTCATACTATCCAGCAGAGAGGTCAGCTAGTGTACCAGCTATGTTGCTATAAGTCCTGCCGATGGCAGCACACGTAAAGTAAAACACAAGAGTTCCTTGTTTTTTATGATGTGTTTGGTGTGTCTATGGTAGCTAAATGTCTTTTCATGTACCGTGAGAAAACACACCTTGAATTTAAGGTAAGCTAATTCTCCATGACTATCCATTAGGAAAGCATGTCTAGCATGTCTATCTAGCTACTAATGCTGCATGGGAGCTTTGAGTCCTCCTGGAAATAGATTATCGATACATGCATCTGTGTGTGTGTGTGACCTAAAAAAAAAGATTAGGTCAGCAAAAACTGAAAGATAATGTAAATGTCAGAGCCAAGGTGAGTACAGTTTCCTACACCATCAAAAGGCACTTGGAAACTGAAGTAAAACACCTCCTTGTTTTTTCAAGGTGTTTTTTATGGTGTGTCTATAGTAGCTAAATGTCTTTTCATGTACCGTGAGAAAACACACCTTGAATTTAAAGTAAGCTAATTCCCCATAGCTAGTCTGTCTAGCATACTAATGCTGCATGGGAGCTTTGAGTCCCGATGCAGTGTGTCGATACGACCACCCCCCTCGTTTGTGGAGTGTTATCAATAACTGCAGCTCTGGTTTGGGCTCGATGAGGACGGTTGGTCGTGCGGCTCGATACGGGAATAGACACGTTCTCCAGCGCCTTCAGAGCCGACTCCTTCACTGCGACACTCTGCGCTCAAAATAACCTCTCGCCTCCATTACCTCACGTCCCACTGTGGACTCGCTCGCTCCTCCGCCCGTCCCCATTTCCCTCCCTCTGCTCTCACTTCTGCTTTTTTTTTTTTCTGTTTGTTGTTTTTCTCTCTCTCTTTCCAAACACCTGTAAGCTCTTACTGCGCATTCCAAAAAATAAGACGGTGTTTCCAAAAATGGTTCTAGTTACCCCACCTGGGCTGATCATAGCATCTTCACACAACCCCTGACCCTGAAACAGTGGATGTTTCGGCCTCAGGTGACTCTGTCGGGGATTTTCAGGACCCCTAAAAACACCCTTATTATTAATAGTGTGCCTCTCATCCCCTCCCTCAGCTCTCTCCCTTGCACTCGTTCACCCTCTCTTGCTGCCTCCTCCCCTCCCTTTCTGCTCTCTCTCTCTCTCTCTCTCTCTCTCTCTCTCTCTCTACCTCTTTCCCACATCCATTTTTCATCAACTTTGGTCCTGATGCAGCACTAAGGAGAAGATGTGTGATGTCGTGATGTCAGTGGGTTGGACTAACTTTATGCGTGTGTGTGTGTGTGTGTGTGTGTGTGTGTGTGTGTGTGTGTGTGTGCCTGTGCCTGTGCCTGTGCCGGTGGGAGACAGAGCATTTCAAGGACAAACGATGAATCATAGCTTCTGTGCAGCTGCTCCTGGGCTAGCATGTTTGCAAGGGGTGGGGTTCTGTCCATATTCTATTCTATTCTATTCTATAAAGCCGAGCTCTCGGAGATTTACACCCGACTCATACGTTACGATCCCCATCCCTCCTTGGGGGAGCATAACAATAAAATCCACAGACCTGAAAAACAGAGGGAGCGATGGAGAAAGGGAGGGAGAGACAAAAGGATGGAGCCTCGCCATTGATTCTGGCTCTGCTTTTAGCTTAATGAAACATTTGATGAATGTGTTTCATGGGCCTGTAATGATTAATGCACTATACGGCTAACAAAAGGACAAAAACAACAAAACCGACTTCTACTGTGATAGTAGAAGTCATGTAGCTATCCTAAACACTTCCCGCACCAAATAATCACATTTTGTCTGATGCAATCATCTGTTTTAGTTTGGTAATATTAAGTAATGAACATCAGATACCATTTTATTCCTGAAAAGGGGATACGCAGCAGCATTTTTCAATGAAACGCTGATGAAATTAATCTTTCAGTCGTGATACTGTGGTATCTCATGATGCATTTGTTGTCTCAAGATAATCAGGAGCATACAGGACAGGGAATCAGGTGCTCACTGCTTACTCATGTGAGACAAATGGAGGTGTGGTCTTCTTTTATAGATGTAATAAATTGGTCACTGCTTTAGTGAGTATGGGAATAACTGTCCATTTGTCTATTGACTACAGATGTATTGAAAATGTATTGACCCATTCTCCAAACTTGGGATAGCTTGTCATGCCTTACCTGTGATCTACTCTTGCCTTGTGTTCATACTGCAAGCAACTTGACAAACCATCATTGTCTTTGTCGGCAAAGGAAAGTTGGGCACAGCCAGAGAGGAGGGAGACGCAAAGAGCTCTCACTCTGCCCCTATTTCTGGGGACCATTGGCATTAATGGAAAAGTAGCGAGATATGACCTTCTGTGGCACATATCGTTCCTTAAGAACAGCTAGGGTTTATTTGAACACACACCTTCAAACACCTTCTTTATTTTAGGTCTGTATCAGATCAGATCAGTTGTTATTGGTACCAGCTATGCTTACGCCAAATCTGCCTTAAGGTGGAAATACACTAGAGGAGGAGAGGATCTGGCCCATTTCAGACAGATGTAAATATTAAACATGTTTGATATTTACGATTGCGGGAACCGGTAGTGCTTGGGTGTTTAAGATTCACTTGGATATTGTCCTGTCCGCCTCCATGGTTGTTTTGACTAAATTCACATAGGTTTGTTAGATTCTGCTGGGCTAGAGGTCCCGACTCGTCAAGAATCTGTGTGTGACCGCCGGCCCTAACTCCTCCTAACTGTTGTCTAGCGTGAGCATTTAAAAAATCGGTCAAATTTGTCGGTATGTGTCTTTTCATGCTCAATTTTAAAATGTGTCTAGTGTGTTGCTAGCTGTAGGCAAGATTACAGGAGGAGAGTGCATGTGTGAGGGTTAGCAGGCACTCGTGTAGACCAGAATTTGGCAGAATTAGGCCAATTAGGTTTTTTAGTAGACGATTTATGGTGCGGCGGAAAGTTTTTCATGAAACTCTGTCAACAGCTTCAAGCACAGCTTAACACTGGTCGAAGTAAACAAGTCTCAGTTTCAACTGTGAAGAGCTGCAGGTTTGACAGGTCGAGTGGCAGTAAGGAAGCCGTTGCTAAGATGGCAACATAAGAAAAAGAGGCTTGCCTGGGCCATGAAGCACCGCCGGTGGACGACTGAAGACTGGAAGAAGGTCTTATGGACCGATGAATCAAAATTGGAAAAATGGGGGTGTTGTAAAACCTTTGACCGGGAGTGTATATACGCCATTCACATGTTTTTCAGACCAGGTAATTGTGTTAGCGGAATAAAGCCCATAGTGTAGCCACTTTGTTAAGCAGAAGAATAACACTGAGGAGGTGGATGTGTTCTGGGTAGGTAGGTAGGTACTTTATTAATTCTGGGAGAAATGAGATCCCCTCTCAGAGCTGATTTCTTTCACGTGTCTCGTAACTCTGTTAAGAGAGTGCCGAGTCAAAAGGCAACCGGAAACATGTGAGAAAAGAATGAAAGAGAAAGTAAGCTATTGTATGTTGCTGCGGCCAAAATCAAATCACAGCAAACTGCCGAAGGTCAACCTGTGCTTCCATTTATCATATCCTTTGTAATGAGTTGCACAAGGACCAGTGTGTGCCATTGCTCAACAAAACTACCCAAGAATACCCAAGTCTGGAGACCCAAGTCTGTTCAGCAAGCTTGGATAGTCTCCGCTTTCTCCCTTTCTCATGCCAGAAGTAAAAGATGATCTATTGCTTAAGTCATGTATGAGATTGGATGTTGTTTCCTTTGCCACAACCTAGATCAAACATCTAGACATTAGTGGGGCAATAACAGAAGTATAATTGGAGGCCAAAAGCGATGCAATATCAAAGTCTGGTTGAAGTGACTCTCTAATCACAACCATGTTCATTTCTCACATGTGGCCCGACAGCTGAGATGATTATCAAGGTCGAGAGATGTTTGGAGATTCATGGAGGAGGATCAGTGAAGGGGGGGGCGGTTATTATTTCAACCCAGTTAGAGAGGCAGGTTCCCCCGAGGTCGAGCGCTGGCCTGAATACGATCCTGTCCTGGGGGGTCTTCCTACCACCAAGCTGTTGTTGTTGTTTGGCTCTGTTTGTTGTTCGACATGGTGTGTAGCAGCCGTTCAGATGAGGAGACGAGGGGGGGGGGGACAGACAAATCGTGGGAGGTGTAGAGACTTGAGGTTAAAGGGGTCGGGGGGGGGTGCACTGATGTAGGTTGGTACGATCTGTTGTACTGACAGGTGTGTAGACGCTGCATAGCCGTAGGGTCACTCCCTCTGTTTTGACACATGACGTTTATGGCCTGCACTACATACGTTGAACTACAGGGGCCCTGGATGAACAAGGCTGCTGAACGATTCCACTGAACTAATCACACAGAACTATACAGCCTGGCATCTATGCCTCTTTCAGTTGCCCCACCGAAGGTTTCTGAGGCCTTTTTAGGCTACCATAGGCAGATCCTCAGTATTAAATCCTGTCAGTCCTCTTCAACTTGTTACTCTGTTTTTATGTGTTTTTGTATCTTTTTTCATAATTGATAATTGATTGCATCATGAATCTGATTGTCTATGAGTCTGACCTAGTTAGGCCTGCGAGGTCCTTTGAGACTTGTTTGTGATAAAGGGTTATATAAATGGACTTGACTTGATGTCTCTTGTCTCTGTCTTTCTTTCTTTCTTTCTTTCTTTCTTTCTTTCTCCCCCCCCCCCCCCTCTCTCTCTCACACACACACACACACACACACACACACTGGTTCGAATCTCTGTTTATTTTTATCCTTCTGTTTATTTAATTCAATCTCCCTGTCCCCCTTGTGCCATGTGAACCAGGCTGAAATCTCATAGAGTAGACGGGGGATGCACTGACAGATTAATGTGGCCCCCAGTGTATGGAACAAAAGTAATCAGATTAAAAAGTGTTTTTGATTATTTCTTACATAACTGAAAAAATAGTGGAGTTTATTTTTGAAGGAAACATGTACAAGCATCGTGTCATGCAACTTGATTAATGGAAGTAAACTGGAATAAACTGGTCATTGCATTTTCAAGTTGAAAGTAACTGAAAGGAATCAGATTAAGTTATTGAGTTTGAGTAATCCAATGGTATAAATAAGGGATTACACTTCTAAACAGGTGAAAGGTAATCTGACAGAGGTGAACTAGAAGTAGAATGAGGTGGTCCCAAGTTTGTTGTGTTGTATGAACAGACTTTCAGAAGAATCACTGACCAGTCGTTTACATGAACCGGCTAAAACTAGATCGATGTGACGAGTGAGGCTCTCTTGACGAAGACAGGAACTGATTCAAATCAAGTCAGACTCATTTTGATGATCCTTAGCCTTTCCGTCAAAACCTCCCTCTTCTGTTGCACCGTGTGAATACAAACCTGCTCTGTGTGGACTGGACAACGGGAATGAAAGGGGGGAGCAAAAGAAGTACAATGAAAAATGAAGGCAGAGGAGGGTAGTAGCTCTGCCTCAAATGACGGGTTACCTACCGCATCTAGACTCACTGTTGACTGTTTCAATTATCCTAGTACTACTACTATACAATTATACAGTGTTAGTAATATATGTGATTTGATTTAGTCTGATTGGCCCAATCCAAATGTTTGGTGATTAAGTTTAACTTGCAAAAATAGCCAGTAAGGAACAACAGTCTTTAACATGGTTTCTATATTAAATTACGCTCATGGATTGAAAGGAGACTTAGAGTCATTACGATAATTCTGGCTTGTGATTCACAAGTTGTTTTGAACCTTTCTGTGCTACTTTTGTTAACTCACTTTGGACTGCACACACACACACACACACACACACACACACACCAGCACACAGTCCCAGCACCTGAGCAGAGGTAATGGATCGTGGAGACAGTGAGAGTGTTCTTCGGGGGTCTTGTCAGCCTTTGATCTTTTGGTATGTACTGAATGTGGGGGTCGGGGATAACAGATTGGGGGCTGACAAGGGGTGAGGAGACATGAAGGGAGAGATGGCGAGGGAGGGAGGGAGGGAGACGTGGCCACTACGAGATGACAAACTCAATTTGAGAAAAGTAGAGTAAACTGGCTTTCAGATACTTTCCTGGGACCGCCTAAGCTTCCGTGTTCTCACTGAACTCCTATATGGAAAACCCCATACATCATTCGAAGTTCAAACAAACCCTCTCCGTGACCCAGGTCTGGCGTAAATGGGATAACTGACTGAACGTAATGTGCCCTTAAAACGGGCTGCTCTGGAAGGACTCCTCATATATCACATTATCGTCTTATTTCTCCTCACTCTATCTCTCTGTTTCCACTCCCCCCTATCGCTCTTCCTCCGTCTCCTCCACATCTCCCCTCAACTCTCTCTCTCTCTCTCTCTTCGTCCTTATCGCTCATCCCCTTCCCCCACCCCCCCCACCCACCCGCCTCCTTTCCTCTGCCTCCCGGGACTCCATGCACACCTCGGAGGTCAGAGGTCGTGAGGTTAACGGTCACGGACAAACTACGACCCCCACGGGGAGCCTTAAAAAACCTGTTATCTCTCGCCGTGTGTGTTTGTGTGTGCAAGCAAAAAAAAGTACAATCTCAAAAGCCGGTTGCTGTCAAAACTACGACTGTTCTGAACTCAGTCGGTAGTCTGGAGTCCCGGACTGCCGACCTCTACCTAAGAGACGCTGAACTCGCTCTCTGTTACCGGCGGGGCAGAAATGAGATCCTCTGCTGTTGTACGGTCCGGTTTTCTTACATCTTGCGTTTTCATTGAGCCATCGGCAATACATTGGTGATTAAATGACAGCGCTGGCCAGATGGAGTGAGAGTGATTGTTGTTATTGTGCTGACTTGTATTGCTAGAAACCCCTGCTGTATCTAATATCCAAGGATTCTTAAATATCTTAGAAATAAAAATATCCAAATTGATCGGGGTCGGGAACCCCCTTGTTACAAGATTTACGTAATGCACCCTACA
The DNA here is from genome assembly GCA_034670385.1 of Hoplostethus mediterraneus. Lineage (NCBI taxonomy): Eukaryota > Metazoa > Chordata > Actinopteri > Trachichthyiformes > Trachichthyidae > Hoplostethus > Hoplostethus mediterraneus. Next base: position 2,145,972 of record JAXDDW010000015.1, read on the forward strand.
AGAAATCATTCCAATAATAAAGAGCACTTATCAAAACAGACCGACAAAGTTCTTTACGAGATAAACAAAAATCGGACGATGAATAAAAATGTGAGCAATAAATACCAAAGAATAAGAAATGAAATACAAAGAAATCTGCTTGCATAGGCGCCAGCACCTAAATGAATTTCGCCCACGAGTTCAGGGCCCTCGGATAACCATCGTTATTCATGGAGCCTATTTGGTAACATTGGAAACATTGGAGTAAATTAGATTTACACGGCGGTCACTGGAGCTCCTGGAAACGACCATGTTCCCTCTTCCTCATTTATGTTGGCCTGTTCCCCCTAAACAAAATATTCCTTTTGGCGTATTACGACCTGGTATAATGTAACAGTGAATGAAATAGTAAAAAGTATCCGTGTTTGATTTAGCTGAGGATCCCTTCACTGTTCCTCCACATTTAGCACCAGTGTGTTAGCGTCATGCTAGTAGGGGTTCAGTGTCCTGCTCAAGGGCACTTCAGCAGGGTGGATACATTGCAGGGAGGTCTCCCTTGCTTACTATGCCACCCTGCTCCTTATTGTGGGAAGGATAGGGAGGGGGGGGTGTTAGAGATGTAGAAGGCCAGCTGCGTCATCCTCCTCTTTTCCCCTAACTCCCTCCCCCTGCTTTCGGTGTTTGGTTTAAGGGGTATAAATCTCCTGTGCTGGCCTTTGTGGACTGATTTAGGAGACAACGAGTCTTCTCTCTCTCTGCTGGGGCCACTGGCTCTGTTTCGGGGTCTGGATGGTCGGAGTGCAGCCAAGACTGACGTCAGCGAGAGAGGCAGGCGAGAGGAAAGGGGAATTAAAGATAAATTGAGGATGTAAGTGAAGACAGAAAGGGTGAAAAAGTAAAAGAAAGGACCAGATAGAAAGAGTGATGGAAAGAATGAGCCATCTCCTCTTTGTTTGTTTTAAACTACTTGGAGAACCAGATGGACGGGGCTTAAGTGCATCAGAACACCGTCAACCAAAAACATACTAAGCTGACTTTCAATTACTTCTCTAAATTGTCTTAAAGCGGCACAAAGCAACTTCGCACCTCGGCAGCCCCAAGTGGCAGTGGGAGATTAAGTTTTGAAAGAATTTAATTTTGTAATTTTCTTCTTCGTGGTGGTTGTGGGTGAAGAGGTTCAGCCATCATTGGTGAGTCCAGCTTTCTCTGGACGGAGCGCTCACTCGCTGCTGTTTAAGAAACTTGTATTTAAGTTTCAATTTGTCACTTCCTGTAAGATTTCCAACCAGTGAAAAGACCCAGAATACACCAGAATTTGATTTGGGCTCTAATGCAGCAGAAGTGTTCTGATGCACTTAAGCCGACAGGTGTATTGTTACATTAAAACATTTTAAAAAGTGCAACTTTAAAGGGTGATTCCGGGATTTTTCAACCTGGCCTCTATGTCCACAAAATCGCTTTTCATACCTTTAAGTAGATCCCAAAAGTTTCTGAGTTTCTCCGGTCCATCGGCTCAACCGGCAGTCGCGTAACGGCGGCTCGATGGCGGCAACGTAACCCGTAAAGGCATACTCGGCCGGTCAAAGTACGTCCACTAAAAGTGCTTTTTTTTGTCACGGATGGGCTCAGATTGTTATTCGTGTTATTATCCAAATGTCTGACAACATTATGGAAAGGGTCGCTACAGAAACAGCTCGGAAAACGACGGTGAAAAGGATACGAAGATAGTTTATGGAAGCGAGAGGGTGAACCAGCTGCTGCAAGTTCTAGCAGTTCCTCTACGTAAACTCAAAACTCGTCTCTCCGACTCACGTATCAACCGTAATTGACATATCAGACATTTGGATAATAACACGAATAACAATCTGAGCCCATCCGTGACAAAAACAAGCACTTTTAGTGGACGTACTTTGACCGGCCGAGTATGCCTTTACGGATTACGTTGCCGCCATAGAGCCGCCGTTACGCGACTGCCGGTTGAGCCGATGGACCGGAGAAACTCAGAAACTTTTGGGATCTACTTAAAGGTATGAAAAGCGATTTTGTGGACATAGAGGCCAGGTTGAAAAATCCCGGCATTACCCTTTAAGTTTTTGGCACTCACATTTGTTCTACCGGCCCTCAGGTTTAACAAGTAGGGTTAAAATAAACTGTTAACAATTATTGAGGCATGATGGTGAGTCAGCATGTACTCTACGTGCCATGCAGGTCCACTGCCACGCAAACACCCGAGATGTAATGGATGTGTAAACACTCAAGAGAGAGAGAGGGAGAGGGAGATCAAATCTTCCCATCTAAGTAGCTTAGCTTAGTAGTTGAGCTGCTGCCGCTTGTGATAAATGAAGGGAGAAGAGCAGAGAACAAACGGAAAGAGACTGTTGAAGGAAGCTGTTGAAGTAGAGAGGCAGGAACTAGAGATGTTCGCCCATGTTTGTGTCCTTGGCATTTTTGTGTACATAGCTCTCGCATACATACAGGTACATGTATACAAGCACTCCTACACACACATATACCTGCACAGAGGCTCCTGCACACCGCCACATAGGTGAATAGCTACACACACACACACACACACACACACACCTCATGTCACAACTGACAACCTCTCTCTCTCTCTCTTTGTCTGTCTCACGCCCTACCCAGTTAGACACAGGAATGCTGGAAAAATTATAGACATTGATAAATTCAGTTACTGATCCCCAAATGTTCTCCAATTAGCGCCAATTGAATAAGGTCAGATGACAAAACAGACAAAAAAAATGTCCCCGTTGTTTTTCCTCGCTGTTGTTTTGTTCAGCAGATGTTGACCATCTCTTTGCACTGTTATAGCAGGTCTATGTCTGTCTTTAAGTGTGCGTGGCAAGGTCAGCTCAGCTGTATAATTTCAAGCCTGTTTTTGCAACCAGACCAGAGTTAAAAAATGTACAATTGGCAGTGAAACTTGGACGAAAGGAATTCGGAGCAGTTCAGGCGAGGCTACACCTATCAGTTTTCGGGGTCAATTCAATTTCAGTTCCTTCAAAACTGTAAATGGAAACTGGAATTCATATATCTTCTGGGCCCCCAAGAGTGTCCGTACAATATTGTCTAATGGTGTGTTTGCCTTCACCCTGTGAACTGTGTTGGACACCGGAAGCCTGGCTTTTGACCCCAGATCTAATCCAGTGGCTTTCCACCATCCTAATGTGGCCATCCAACTGGAGTCAGATACAAAATTCCAAGGCACACCTCACCAGTTGCTCGGAAAAGTCACATAGATCCTAGATATCCTAGATCCTATATATGTAGACGTAAACCTTTAACCAGGCTTTCTTTTAGACAAATCTAAAGGCACACCATGAGAACCACTCATCTAACCTAAAGAAGACATGTCTCAAGATTCCCACCCCACATTTCCCTGTGCATGCATGCATCTACAGTAATCCTCATCTTTCTTATATTACCGCCAGTACAGCTCATTCGTCTCCAGTCCCCAGAGTGCTCCTCGTCATTCCAAGCACTCCTCTGAGAGACTTGATGTCCCCGAGTCTGAGAGGAACAAGCCTCGGGCCTTGTGTCTTACTGGGGTGAGAATATTGCAGCAGCATTTTTGACACCCACAGGAAGGTGCGGCATTTTTGGAGGGGTTGATGAGGTAACTTTGGGACAGAGGTGGTGAGGAGTCGGGAGGGGTTGTGTATGTGTGTGTGTGTGTGTGTGTGTGTGTGTGTGTGTGTGTGTGGGGCAGAGTCAGGTGTTGGGTGTGGGTTGCCCCTGACCTGTGGAATTTGGTGAAGAGGGCATGAAGGAATGCTGGGAATGCCAGTCATGAGGCAGGCTAGGGGAGGGCGGGGTCACTGGGGGTCTCGAGGTCAGCGGCTGGCTCACACCCAAATCTAGTCCGAGCCCCGAAGGACCTTTAAGGGACATAAATGGACATAAAGGACACAACCTTCCGCCTCTGTGTGAAAGTTTTTTTTTGTGTGTGTGTGTGTGTGTGTGTGTGTGTGTGAAGTGAAACACATTGTGGTCGTTCAAAACACTTCAATACCTGAAGTAAGCCTTCTCTTTAGTTATCTCTCTCTCTCTCACGCAGACACAATCTTCTCTGCTGTTGGTCCTCCCAAACATGTCGGACACCACCCCACCCTCCTCCTCCCCCTCCCTGCCCGGCCCTCTTTCTCTTCTGTCTCCCATCTTTTACATCCCTGCAGCCCTCTCCAGAGTGTCTCCTCTGTGGTGTCGTTTTTCAGGGCTTTCCTGGAGGAGCTTTAGCCGCCGGGACTGGAGCCTGAGTTGTCCATTAGCTAGATTAGCAGCTCTGTGGGGAGGCTCTGGTTCCCTGTCCCCCGGCCCGGGCGGACAAAGCCCTGGCCTGGCCGGCATTGTCCCGCTGTCAGTAGGAGCTGGTTTCTGCCAAAATAAAAGGCCTCTGTCAGGACCCGCTGATAACGACGTACAGAGATGGGCTGTGTCTCTTTAGCTTGTTAGCATGCTGCTATGTAGCATGCCCATAAATACCTAATAATAATATACTTTATACCTTATGATATACCTTTAATAATTCCTCTAGGGCTCAATAATGATGTTAGAGTGACATTATTGTACTTTTTGGTGTTTTTTTTGGTATCACTAATATTTCTATAATATATTATATATTGTATTATATTGTGTCATCGGTACTTGTACCTTGCACTTTATGTGTGTACAACATTCCTATAATTTTGCTGTGATATTTGTATAGTACCCTTCTAAAATGAGGATTACTCTTGCTCTTTTTCGTTTTTTGTGTTGTAAATGCAAAAGGAGAAATCAGTCCGACTCAGGGAAGTAGAAAAGAGAGTTTTAATAGTTTAACCATTTTAGGTCCTTGTCACGTTGTTTATGTCAATCCTCTGTACATTTTACTACCTGATAAAGTTATTTATGGATGTGTAGCGTAGTGGCAGCGCACATAACCATTTAAGGATCTAACAACCTCCCGGCAGCCTGAACCGCTGATCATAAAACACGATGATGGGTCAGTTGAGATAAAGGTGTGTTTTTCTGAAAACAATTATAGTGAGTGATGGTGAGTGACTTCTAATGGTGGGATGGAATGGGAGTTGTTACAGTGCTCTAGTGACGGGGCATCGGGGTTTCGTAACGGGAAGGTCAAAGGTTCAACACTGTCGGTGTGGATGCAAATGCGATAACGTGTGTAGAAATTCGTGCTCGAAATTCTTCAAAAAATTAAAAGTAACTCTTGACTCAAAATGTTTCATCTTTCCATCTCTCCTTCAGCCTCTGCAGAAGAACGGACAAATCTCCAGCTTGAGCAGTTTGAATGGACACTCAGAGGACAACACCCTGGCAGAAGGTGTGTTTCTGTGTGTGTGTGTGTGTGTGTGTGCGTGTGCATGTGCCTGCCCACTGCACAGTTTATTTACAGTGTGTGACTTTGTGTGTGCCGTTGTTTTTGTCTGTGAGCTAAGTAGTGACGCTGTTTGTATGTATTTTTGTCTGGGATTTTCTACTGTTTTTCCAGCAGTGGCAGAAGGTGAGTTTGTTTGTGTGGGGTCATTTTGTGTCAGTGTGTGTGTGTGTGTGTGTGTGTGTGTGTGTGTTCTTTAACGATTCTGGCCTGCAGATCTCTGCAAGATCCGCTTGATCCTAAACTAATCCCTCTGTCAACACATGAGGGACACCTACATGGGTTTTTCCATAAAGGAGCCACACACACACTCACATACCCAGCATTGTCTCTCTCTCTCTCTCTCTCTCTCTCTCTCCCTCTCTCTCATTCACTTGCTATTAGTTAATCCATTAGGAGACTGCATGCAGATGTCAACCCACTTATGCCCATTTGGTAAATTTGTTTGTGATGTTAGAGTTCAAAACAGTTTAACCCTTATTTTGTTTGCTCTTCTCCTATCAAGGTCGTAGCTGTAGTTATGAAAGGTAATGCAGAATCTTGTCATACAGGAGGCGGAGCTTACACTGAAATAGCGCGGTCGAAAGTAAAGGTGTGGAAGTTGGGGTGGTGGATGGGAGTAGATGACTTTGACTCCGGGGACCTGGGTTTTCAAGTCCTGACTCATGCAAAGACATTTTCATTAAATTTGACGTTTTCCTTATTTAACCAGGACCAACACTGAACCCTAACCTTCAACACGGTTCAGTTGTCTAAACCTAACCCCGACCCTCGCCCTAGCCACAGACCTTGTTCTGCATTTTCAACAACATCCAATTACTTCCCCGTAATATCACAGGACTGGAGACGAGGGCAAGCCTGGACCACCAGGCAAAGAAGAACAACACCAAGTAGATGGACAAGTAAGCTTGAAACAATAACCCCATTGGGACTCAATAACCGATATTAATATCATGGGAACACGATACAAACTGTACCCAATTATTAATGTTGCATAGTGAAGCGTTGTCTGTCTGCGGTCCCCTGGCCAGCTTGAAATCAATAGCTCAGAGAATCATTCACCACCCATACACGGTGTCAAATACATTTTCCACGGGTGCCAATGGGCCGCCCCGCCCCGCCCGTCTCCCGCAGCGACCTCCTATCTCCGGTGCACGTGTCTGTTTATTTTCTTTGCGGTTTCGAAAGGCCTCTCCGTCAAGTTGGGAGGGCTGCGGCGGTGCGTACCCACCTCCCTAAATATTTAGCAGGCCGTGACCTGGGCCCCCGCACAAAGCAACCTGCGCCACTTCATAAGACGCTGCGGCCCTTGGGGGGGCGGGTGGGGAAGGAGTAACTCTATACTGCTTAAAACACAGAGATATGTCACATGCCGCTCTGTCAAATAACCTATTTAATAAGCCATTTAATGAAGCGATGCCGTCCGTTTATGGAGTAACCCTATCCCCTCTTTACAGCAGACAGAGATACACAGTGGGTTGATGTGGTATGTAGCAGTCGCTTCTATGGAGATGTACTGGAAGTTAATTAGAGATACGTGACAGGAGACGAGGGGGAAATTTAGCTTGTCGGGAATGATTCGCTTTTGTGGACACCGAAAACATTTTGCTTTCATGTACGCAAAACCCATTGTGTTGGCGAATGGCGGTAGGCAATTTTAGAAGCAATAGAGATATATTCTGCACAATTCACATAAATACCTTTAGGGCCACAGAGCACTGTCGGAAAGTTAAATGTTAAAGTTCAGAAGAATGTTTTGGAACGTGTTGCATGTTCTTGTGTAACAGCTAGGCCAGAAGAGTATCAGTATATAAAGCAAAGTTATCATGATATCACTTCTCCAAATATAGTCAGAGGCACTTAAAATGATCTGCGCATAAAGAAACTGTAGGACATTTTTTGCAAAATCCACATCTCAAGGCATGAAAATCCATCATAAAACACATAAAACAAAAAAACAGCTATTGGTGAAGTACCTCGTATTTTTGGGTCATTTTTGTTGTTGGTGATGTATTTTTCATATTCCCGTGATCCCGGGCACTCTGCTTGTTTCTCTGTCTGTCAGTCTGTATGTTTATTCTATTTAACGGAAGTCATTCATTTCGATTGACGGACAGTAAAGAACGGCTGTTGGCTTCGCTGGCCAACGGATTACAGACACGCCTTCTAAACAGTCTCTCCATTATATCAGTCACCATAAAATATTTATTTTCATAACAAAATCTTTGTTGTTAGCATATTGGTTGACAGTGTTTATACTATTATTATTATAGTAATGAAAAAAAGTAGGAACATTTTCCCTCTGGGACGGAGGGTGTTTTCCTGCTACTTTTGACATAAATAGTCAACTTTCTTAGGGGAACGCTCACTCAACATGCATTCAACATGAAAGCCAAAGCTGACTTGCCCGAGCGAGCGTGCAGGCACGTCGTTCTGGGGGCGTCGGTTGTGCTGAGGATGACACTGCACTAAAATCTAGTGATCTAATCTAGAAAGATGTGAACCAGCGGGGGGTTGTGGGTATTTGTAGACAGCAGAACCTCTCCACATATAGGTTCCCTGTACCTCTTAAAAAACGTTTTCACGGACAACACAGAGACGTGACTGGGTGCTTGTGGTTCTCTCTCAGCATGAGGTGATTGTCTTCCTCACAGCTAAGTGCCGATGTGAAAAAAGCCCCTCGTGTTTCCATTGCCTGGCTGAATCACACAGAAGTAGGAACAAGACGTGATAGTCGACATGATGGAGAGAACAAGGTTACATACCAAAACTGGTTCTGCTGTAATTGTTCCAATTTCCAATTTTTGTTCCATGTCACAATACTTACTTGTAAGTAAGACCTCGCATAAGACCATACTTGTCTTAGTTGGGAGTAAAAACAGGATTGGTGGAATAGAAAACAAATGAAGTTGCGAAAGAGATTCAAGGCTATAGAGCAAAGGAGTGGAAGGGAGTGGAAGGAAGGGAGGTATACAATGGGAGAGGAGAAAGATAGGGGAGTGGAAGGTATGGAGGGGTGCGTCTCCCAGCACTCCTGTTCTAGTGGGACCTGATAAAGATGGCAATGCATTGTGGGAGACAGGAACAGAAGAGCAATCTCTCTGATAACAACGAAAAAGAAAACAGAGGACAGGCCGCACATCAAAGACAAATGTGTGAGCAAACACGCACACACACGCGCACACACACACCCACACACACAATCTCTCTATCAGGTATACCAGAGTATTTACAGTTGCAGGACCGGCCGTAGTAAAAACACCACAAACACAGCACATACCAGTGTGGATCACATGAAGACTGGAGACCTCGTTCATAGCACAGCAACTCAGAGCAGGACAGCGTAACTCACCTCCTGTGGTCATGTTCAGTGGCGTTGAAAAACGTATTGGTACTGTGCCGACTTTTGGTGTCCGTATTATATCCGTATAATCCGTATATTTAATGGACATTCTTACTGAGGAGATCAATTAAGCGTGGTCTGATTCTATGTACAAAAGCAGGAAAGGTTTTTGACTCCATTGTTTCATGAAATATTAATAAATGTAACAATTAAGACATTTAAAAAAAGTTTGAAACAATATTCAAGTCAGTGTATTGTGTGGTGTTACTTTTCCAACGCCAAGATCTTGTTGAATCCCTGCTGGTTTACATCAGGTCTGTGCACCTCTGTTGCCCTCGCATTTGGGTTATTGGGTAAATCCTGAAAATGCAGGCAATTAATCCTGTAGCTCAGACTGTAGTTGAACAATCAGAACACTTGTATTTGTACGGTGATTGACTGGTGTGTCAGTCCCCTGTGCCACTGAGCCCCTGAGGAAACAGAGAGAGAAGGACAAAGGGAAAGAGGAAGTGTGCATGTGGCCAGCTTGTTTCCTCCTGCGTAGAGACTGACCTCACCGCACACTGAGGGGGGGGGGTGTTTCATCCTTGGAAGCCCTCAGATATGTATAAAGCATGGCAACAAACGTAAGTCAAACAGCATTTGCAAATAATTTTTAACATTTGTTTTAAGCCGCTCGGGGTGCCGGATGGGCTGAGAAAACACAGACAGGAGGCCCCCGGGTTTGGGAATGCTGGGTTTACACCAGGTTATTGGCCAGAAAGGAACGGAGTAAATAATACATGGAGCAAGACTTGTGAGGAGAGCACTCCAACATACCACAAAGTGAAGAGAAAGACGGGGGGGAAAGATGGGGGTGGGGGGTGTAAAAATAGATAAGGAGAAACAGACGAACGGAGTGAAACATGTTGCCCCCCCATGAATGATGCAGGCACCCCTTTGGACCAATCGGTGGCTAGATGCATCGTCCCTCCCGGTTTCATCAAAATCGGACTAGCGATGCCTGAGATGTCACGTTTTGGCTAAACGTTGTTTAACTCTGGAACAAAGACGCAAATCAGATGAGTGTCATCCACCAGATTTCATTGCGTTTGGGGGGGTGGGGGCGGCAATGAATAACCTGCTACATGTTGATCTTATCATAAATTACTGCAGGATTTGAGGTGGGGAATGTGTGTACGCACGTATGCATGCCTGCGTGTGTGTTGGAGTCGCTGTAGTTTTCAGGGGTGTGGGGTGTCGGGGTGCGATGGGAGTTTTCGGAGCATGACATCATAGCTGATCTAATTCGCTGGCTGGAGCCTCGCCGGGCCCCGTCCCAGATGGCTGGCAGGCTTGCGAACGGGGACAGATGAGGTTTTCTGACTGTGGAGGCTGGAGAGTGAGGGGATGCTGACTGCTGTGGTTGTGTGAGTGTGTTCAGCACAGTTTCCGTTTATTGGTATGAATACCGACATCAGATCTGGGTCAAGTCGTGTCTGCAGCCAAATATTTGCGTTCCTCCTGCTTAGGTGGGGTTCACCACATGCTCAGAGAAGTACAGTACATTGACTCATTGTATTATACTATGTGGCAAATTCCACTATCTAGCACTTAAAAGGTATTTCTAAATACTATTTGACCCAAGTGTGACTGAAATTGTCTATGTGTTTTGTGCTACTTTTACATTGAGGTATTTCTTTATTTGTTGCAGGTGTACAATTTCGTTTGGCAGACTGTATGTGTGTGTGTGTGTGTGTGTGTGTGGTTCCATTCCAGGATGGACTTGCTCAGCTCAGTGGAACAGGCATCACCGTGTTGCCAGAACGTTTCATCATGCCTGTGGAAGGGACCTCTCCCTTCACTTAAGCTGTGTCTAGTCTCTGCCAATACGGCTTCACACTGTACAGTCTCCATAACGCGGTCCAGCCGCTGGCTCTTTCCTGTTGGTATCCTGCCCGTATTCCTTTTACACTCCGAATGACGAAACTCATTACGGTCAACATTTCCACTCAAGATGTTTTCTTTGCGTCTTGCTGCACTTCTACTACCGGATGGCGCTCTGTTGTTTGTTGGTTTGTATGCGTCCAAACATCATCCATCAACTGGAGTTATGAGAATGATCGATTGCTCTTATAGAAGGGGGAGTGATCCCAGAGGAAACTATTAGCCAGGCAGATTTGAGACGTGAGTGCTTTAAAGCCCTTCAATCCTTCAAGATCCATCGTTGTGCAGTCAGTAGTTCAATTACGCTCCATCTGCTCAGCGTACTTTACATCGTCATTTGTTATGAAGTGGTTTCTTTAGGAAGACTGCATCGGGGCAAATGAGGACAGAAGAACTCTTATTATGCAGCTGTAAGAGACCCCCATACCTTTAAGGCCATCATCACATGAGAGCCGTGAGATAACATTGTTGAAAATAAAAATCATCAAATGCTCAGTAGCTAAAAGTGACATTTTGTAAGAGGCTGTTGACTTTCTTCCCAGTAGTATTTACTTGTTTGATCATTCTTTTTTGTCAGTCTTCTCCTCAGGTTTAGTCCCTCCTCTTGGGCAATTTGATCTGTCAGTCAAGCAGAGGATAACATTGACGTTGTGCGTGGCGTGGCTAGACTTGAGACAGAGGGGAATCCAAAACCCGAGGCGCATACTGTAGTTTGGAGGAGACTCCTAGGTGGGCACAGGGCCTAAAGTTACAGTCATGACGTCAAACTCATGGGAGGCTCCCACCGGGGGCTCTCAGACCCCCCTAGGATCTCTTCGTCTCCCCAGGCTCTCCTCTCTCATCTTTCCCGGCATCAAGGAACCTAATCTCCCTCCTCAACCCCTAACCTCCCCTAGGCACATGAAGGATCGAGAGAATGGACCAGGAATGTGACTGTGCCCCTCCTTCTCCTCCTCCTCCTTTAATAGCATTAGGCCCCTGTTACACTGCAAAATGTGTCCATATTAATAAGTCATTCAATCTGTTTTTGGTGCTGAAAATCGGCCAATGAGATAATTTCATTTGTTTCTGAGTGTAATTTTCTTGACACTGGTTCATCTGCCTTATCCTGCCTTGTTTCAAGATATTGACCTTTGATTCTACTGCATTGAAAACAAGTGGGATTACCTCAGCCCGTTGGCAGAAACTTTCACTCAATTCAAGAAAAATATGTTTCGATTCAACTTGAGACTTGAGAGACGAACATTCTTCGCAGCGTACCCCACCTACAAGTGAATGGACCTTTGCCAAATTGTAATGCTAAGCAGGGCTGCACGTAAGACGGAGGTGAGCCAGATTGATGGGCGGCGAGGAAGAGCGCATAAGCATAGGAGCAGTTAGGGAGAAGAAAACTGGCAAGTTCTCATGAAGTACAGCTGGGTAGGGAGGTGGTGGGGGGGGGGGGGTGGGAGTCATTTGGCTAAAGCAGAGGGGGCTTGGGGGGGAATGGAGAGGCAGAGTGAGCCACTTTCAGGGTGTGTGAAAGAGATTCGATGAAGGTTTTGACACAGCTAGGCTACCTTTGAATATCCACGCTCAAAACAGTTGACATCAAAACTCCAACTCATCAGATTCCAGCCTCGTCAGACGGACTCGATTCCTGGTGTGTTTAGTAGAAGAAGAGACAGATCCTGTTCAGTCATCTTTTTTTTACTCACTTTGTAAATGTGGACCGGTTCCAAAGCCTTTGTAAGCGCCAGAAAAAGGGTGCCGTAAGACTTCCCTTCCTTCGTTTCACAATCCAGGACGATGCATAACAGCAACAGGAATGGTCACCAATACTGCCGTGATGCCAGCAAATATCTTAGCAATGCAGAGAAAAGCGAAGACAAATGGTTCAGACTCCTCTGGTAGAAATGCTATCCCTTCACCCAAATCAAAAGCACACTTTTCATTTGGCACCGGTGCGGCTGTATCATGTGCTGGTGGGCACAAGAACATTATAGCCTCCGCTCACAGGACACTTTGCAATTGAATGTTCCGCGTCTTCGTACTGAGTTGGGCAAAAAAGCGTTTAAGTATGCTGCCCCCTCTGCCTGGAATACTCTCCAGAAAGACTTAAAATGACAAGAACTGATCAGTTATGATGCTTTCATATCGATTTTAAAGGACTTAGAACGTGAAAGTATTGGAAATTGTCATTGTCATTTTAATTCAGTATCTGTGCCCCCCCAAACCTGCTTTTAATTTCTTGTTATTTTGTTTTATTATGTCTGTCCTTGTGTAGGAACGTATGCCTGTGTCCTTGTGCTGCCCTCTTGGCCAGGTCCCTCTTGGAAAAGAGATTCCTTATCCCAATGAGGTCACCTGGTTAAATAAAGGTTTAAAAAAAAAAGGAAAAAAAAAAAGACTTTGCAGTTCGAGACTCACCCCTGGGGGAGATTGTTATCCTTGCCAGCATGACCCTGGCACCAACGACAAGTTCAAGCAAGCGTGCATGAATAGAATTGCGTGAGAATTGCGTGCCAGATAATATGGATTTTTTTACATCCACCCTGTGTTGAAAGTCGTACACGTGATTCACGGTGGCTCACGGCAAAGCAAAGCAAAAAAAAAAGATGGTCGTGATATGCCCAGAATGGAGACATCGTGGCTATACGATGTTCGTTTCATCACGCAATGTCTGGGAAATTGCGTGGGGAAAGACCTGAAACACTTACAGACGCACTCACTCTCAATTGTTAGCATGAAACGGCGGAAAAGGTTTGCGGGGACAGTGTAGTAGGGTACATAGTGTAGCTCTAGGAAGCGGGGCAAGAGGAAGAGGAAACAGTGATGTCAAGGTTTGACTAGATTTCCTGTCCGACATTCTTATCGGCCCACACGCATTACAGGAGGAGGGATGGGACGGGGGTTCGGGAGCATAGATGGAGAGAGAGAGAGGGGGGTGTAAAAAGAGAAGGATTAAAGAAAACTGTGAGAGTGGATTGGGGAGATAAAGACGAGAGAGTGTGAAAGGTGCAGAAAGAGGAGGAAAACGTGGCGATGGAAAGAAATGAGAGGCACTGGGTGAAAGTTCTCTCAGATCTTGGGCAGTTTCACACAGAGAGAGAGAGCGCTCATTTCCTTTTCCTCCAATTATTTCAACATCATCCTTCCCAGTTCTTGGAGGTGGTTTCTTCTATGGTGTCCAATGATGTCATACACCTCTTTACAGGCTACCTCCACCCCAGCGCCCCCCTCCACCCTCTCATTCAAGACCCCTCCTCAAACATTCCTGAATGCAGGCACGTTTTCTGATTCTGGAGATATGTGGGGCGTCACCACCTTCCCCCCTCGCCTCCCACCCCCCACCCCCCAGCGTCTGCCTCGGCCCCGTGTTAGCATAACATAACTGCAGTTTAATTGCAAAAATACGCTCGCATTCTTCAAGTGTTAAGGCAGCCGGTTTTAATCACATTAACACCGACCTCAAAGAAGGACGAAAGGGGGGGAAGTAAACCAAAAATGTGTCAGCCACTGAATTGAAGTGTCTCAGTACGTATGGATGTGCAGGAATGTGACTGTGTGGATGACTCACATGAAGGAAGCACTTTGGGGGGGGGGGGGGAAGACGTTGGCTGACCCCGTTGAGGTATTCACATCAAACTTAAAATTCCTCTCTGTCTGACTCAACGTCCACTCAGCATAATATACTGTGATAGTAGTAGTAGTAGATAGTAGACTACATGGTACAGAGAAATACCCACCATCTTAGTCACTGCAGTAACACACAGCCTCACTGGTGTGTCAGAATCACATTCTTAGTGAATGATGGGATGAAAGGGTCTCTCACAGTTTCTCCACTAACTAACTCTACTACCATTCATAAATGCACTGAATGAAGTAATACGCTCAGAAGGAGAATCAAAGACATGTAGACTAGAGAACAGACTCCTGTGCAGTACAATTTGTAATACAAATTCCAAACAGCCACGGCCTTGATTTGCTACTTCGGTTAAACTAGCCAGCGTTTCTCCTTAATGCTATAAAAGTTCATTGCATAATCCTCTGGGAATTTCCCCCCCCCCCCTTAAAAATGTCTCCCTTCAGAGACGGGATTTGTGATGGAGACAGTGTCTTCTTCCCTTCCCCCACCCCTCTTTTCTCACTCTCTAACCAGCCCCCGATGGGAACCATGAAGCCCTCCATTCATGGCTATAGACCTTGGTATTCATGACTCTCTCAATTCAGCGACTCCAAAGAAACACTAGGAAGTGTTTCGGCATAAGGAGAAAATTAAATTATTTTATTAAATTAAACGTTTTGCAATCGTCAATAATTGGGATGCTTGATTTGATTCATCGCCCCTGAGTAACCTTGTATGTATGCACTTTGGAAATGAGGGAAACTTCAACTTTTAAAGCTCAAGGTAATTTTAGAAATAACATCAAGTCACACGGACTGATTTTGTTATGTGCACCAGATTACCGGAGCTGATTCGCTACATTCGTGGATTTGTTATCGACGTATTTGCCACCACGTTGAATGCACCTCCAACTCAAAGCACGCACACGTGGGAGAGGGGGGCTTTCAGACACCACTTAATTACTGCTGTTATCACCCATTTGGAAACGTTTCAGATGGAATTGACACATTCTTCCGGGACAATGCAGAAGTGTGACAGAGCTGATTATGCTGGTATTTACCTGAGGAATTATCTGCAGTCCCCCAAGTCTGCCCCCCCCCCCCCCCCACCTCAGACAATAGCTGAATTAAATGTGTCTGTATTGACTTAATTGAGAAAATTCACAGGGGGGCAGGAGGTAACTCGTGGGCACCCCTTTCCACGGTTTAGCCTCCCTGTATGAACTTTGGAGCGTGTAATAACCACGGCTGTTAAAATGCTACCAAGCACCTTTAAGAGTCACGTGACTATTCTACACTTCGCCACGCCATCGTACTCCCCATCTCCTCTCCAAAGAGAGGGGGGGGGGGGTCAGGAGCACAATAAAGCAGGAAAACTATAATTTCCTGGTAGAAAAGAAGGGGACTGTCCAGAAAACTCAAAAAATCCCACATATTGTTGCTGGTTTCCCAACTTGTGCATTCCCTCTGCGGTTTGCCGCTGTCAACATTCCACTGGATGACTGGTGACATGAGCCATAAGATATGGGGGAGAGCCCTGCTGCCTCCTGAGAGAGGGAGTGGGTGAAAGAGGGGGAGAAGGGGAGAAACTCTCTTTTGAGGACCCATGGGTATTAGGGCGAGAGAGGAAGACTGGAGACTGTATAACCCCCCCCAAAAAATAAGCCCCTAAACCCCAAGCCAGAGTGTGTTTGAGTTTATGTGTATGTAACGGGATGGGGGGGGGGGGGGGGCTTTACATGGAGTTTGAACACACACAATGGGTGGAGAAGGTTGGGATGGGGGGGTGGGGGGGGTTTGCTTCCCTGAAAGCTCCAGTCATCCCGGATGGGCGCTGAAGGAGAGTGGTCAGAGGGAAGGTTAGTGGATAAGAGGAAGGGAGGAGAGGGGGAGGAAAACTCATTCAGAACAGCTGAAGAAAGGAGAGGAGGTGGGAGGAAGAGGGAGGCAGGGGTGGTCCCAACCATGACATGTGTGTCAGTCTGTTGAAATGTGTGTGTAGCCCACTTTTCTGCTCATACCGACCGAGAAGCGCTAGAAGAGAGACACACACACACGCTGCCTGAGTTCTGCAAGTTAAGGGGGAACCAACTTAGACAAGCAGGTCCTGTAGATCTCAGTGTGCAGGCAGATAAGTGAAACTAGCAAAAATTACTGGAGATTTTTTTTTTTTTTTTTTTTTACAATTTTGTAGGATTTATTTTTGATTTATTTTTTTGTAATTTTTTTTTTTTTTTTGACAAAGAATTTTGGAGTTTTACCAATGCTTGGAACAATTACTCTAACAGGTAAGCACAATGATTTAACTAGGCCTAATGAATTGCATTTAAAAGATTCATTCAACTTTGCCACAATATGGCTAAAAATATAATATACCATCAATCGATCAATTGTGTTTTATTTTGTTCAGGGGAAAAAATGTGATATTTAATCATTGTTGTGTGACTTCTAGTTATTTACTAGAAATAAATGGAGCATCAAAGTAGTGGTTTGTCCCTGCACCAGTGAGTGTAGCCAAAGGCATTGTTGTCCTGAGGGTGTGGTCAGCATTATGGTTTGAAGTTGTCCTGGCATGGAGTAGTGGTTTGAGCTGGAGATGGCTTCTGTAGAGCCTCATCATATAAAAAGTAAAATAAGCATTAATTTCCCTGATCTAGTACTCTTTATTTCATGAATGATTGATTCTGAAAGTGTATCCCCTTACTGTATGTTTTTCACCCCATTCATTGTCATGGTTTATCACCAGTGGCCTACAGAGTCTGTGTGATTGCAAGTGCTGGTATTTCCTAGAAAGCATCCACGCAACCTTACCCAGCAGCCGTGTTGTAAAAAGTTAAAGCCCACTACTACTATCTGTATCCAATCCGACTGCTGGCTGCTCTGAACTGTGCACATCCAACACGGCCGCCTAACCACAATTTCAAACTTCAAAAGAATTTCACACAGTAACAGCTGCCAGATAGAAATATATTGAAGGTGTATTTGTAGAAATATTTTCACATCCCATGTCAACCGCTTGTGGGGCCGGCTTCGCACATCCCTTGTGTGTGAAGTATTTCAATTAGATGAAGTGGGATCCTAATTCCCAATGGGGTTATTCAGCTTAGCCACAAAGGATAGGGAGGGAGGAGAGAGGGGCGTATGGGATTAATTACATGCCAAGACCGATTCTTTTCCAGGCCATATAACCAAGAGTGATGGTTTAAACGGAGCAGGGGATGTTTTAGCGTCACGTCTGACCTCACAGGTTTCAGTTCCACGCACGTTGATATTCACATATAGACTGATATAGAAAAACACACATGACCTGACGAGATGAGGGGAGAGGCAAATGGTGGAACAGTGTGTGTTAGTGCCGCGGGGCCTGACTGGTGACGTCTAGGGTCCCTCGGAGACGGTGTAGCTGTTGGTCTGAATCTAGTCCGGGCGGGGGGGGGGGGGGGGTCCTTTAACTGACTTCTTTTGTTAAGTGGGTTTCTGCTCCAGACTGTAGTCATTATAACAAGCATTTGCATACATTTAGGTGGCAAAGTTTCTAAGTAGTGTCTAGGAAGAATGGCTGCTATTCAACCTCCCAACTACCACTCTGTCCCTGCCCCCATTCTTCTTGTGGATAACCAAATACCCCCCCCCCCCCCCACACACACACACACACACACACACACCACAAAACACACACGCAGACAAACACATAGTGGCAACGGAAATGCTATCAGATTCCCCATCTCACTGGAGACACTGGGGAGTAATGATAGTACTCCCCATAGTACAAGAGCATAGCCTTACCATACACACACACACACACACACACACAACCTGTCTCCAGCAGGGAGAAGCATTTAAACTATGGGTGTGTGTGTGTGTCAGAAATCTGTAACACCCTCTAACAGAGTTAGACATTCGGCCCCAGGGCAGGCATCAACCCAGCCCCCCTGCCCCCAGTCCCTTCATCTCTTCACTGTCCCCTCCTCGCCCCCTGTAGCCTCACCCCTCACACTCACATTCCTTCTGGTTACGGCCATTACTCAAAATGCCCCCCGCCCAATTTAATTCTCACCCCCTTGAGACGCCTGGCACCCCTCACCCCCCCCCTCCCCCTCAGCCCTTTACCCACCCCAAACCAAACCAATTCTAGAGGAGTTCACAGTTGCGTGCCTGTAAAAGAGTCGGGCCGGAAAACAAAGATCAAAAACACGGGGAGATGGTGGTACTCTGTTAAATCAACGTGGTTCCTGTTTTATTGTCCATGTAGATACACACAGCCTGGCCTACTAACAGTCTGAATCCCCGCCCCCGCCACCACCCCCGTCCCAGTTAAAGTCTTGATGAGCTTCACTGGAAACAGCTTTGTTTATCCATATGAGGAGCTGGTGCAATTATATACATTAACAGCGATTTGCTGCAGAGGACGTAGCCGGGCTGTGTTCTCTGTCAACCGATTTACAGCTTAGGTTTCACATCAGATGGTTGGCTTGCTCGCTTAGTTGTTTTTATATGATCTCTGGTCTTTCCTGTCTTGACTTTTCTGCTTAACAGTAGTATGTGTTGACAATCAACAACTATGTGAGAGAGACGACCCCCCGCCCCGCACATGCACACTCCATTATTTTACAAATCAATTCCAAGGCAAAACTAATTCTATGTTGATGTATGTTTGTTTGACTGACTGGCCTTTTGAGAGTTTGACTTTACTTCCAGATTTACAAATTCCCTCCATACTATGATGTTTGCAGATAATAGGAAAGTCACCCACCCCCCTTGCTTTATTTTTCTGAGGCCAGAGAGGGTTAGAAGACTATTGTGTTTGCATATGTGTGTGCCTTGGGAGGGGGTGGGGTCCTCATCCATCCTGCTGTGGTGGAATTCGGGTCAAGGGGATTGGGATTTATATTAAGGAGGGGTAGAGACTCGTATTATTAGTCAGAATCTCACTGGCATAGCGGAGACACCGTTGAACTGCAAAACAAATAAACATTCTTTTGCATGCCATATAAATCCAGTTTATGTTTAGAGCATCCTAAAATACTGTACCCAAATTTGGAGTGAGCAGCATAGCTCTCATTCCTCGTGTCAAATCCACACATGAGATATGGGCATACCCCCCCACTAACAATGCCGATTCATGAAAGCACTGTATTGTATCATATAAATTCAGTGTGAGAAGATGTAGTGATTGGTGAATGGTTTCACCTCAGTTTTCCATTGGTCAGATGTGTTATTTTAACCCATGAATAAGACAGGGGTTTTCTTCTTTTCAAAGCCATGATATTCTAGGAATGCTGGTCTACCGGATGAAGCTTCATGTCTATAATTTAGCAAGGATCTGGGCAGATTGTGGCACACAGTATTACATTTTTGTGTGAGACAAACCACCTTCTTTTACAGATGGCGAAATGTAATTATGTATGGAGTGCAATTTTTCACAGCTTATTATGAAGAGAAAACAATGGCAATGGTAATTGGGATCAATTGCCTTGTTTTTCACTGCATTTTCCTTTCATGGTGACATGCAGTGATGTATTCCTTTATAAGAGCTCCTAATTTTAAAATGTGTTGTACTCTTATATTGGAGTCTTGGTATGAGGGTTTGTGTTTGGGATGGGATGGATGGTGGTGAGTGTGCATGTGTGTGAGAGAGAGAGAGAGAGAGAGAGAGAGAGAGAGAGAGAGAGATAGAGAGCATGTGTCTGTGCTGTGCTTATGATTGACAGAGGCAAAGAAAAGGGGAGAGATCCATAGTTTATTCAGGTTATGACCATGTGTGCATGGTTATGGGAATGTGTGTGACTTTTTTTTCCACCCAGTCGATGTGTGTATCCAGGTAAGCTGATATCCAGGCATTTGTTTTGAGTCTCCCAAGGGTGCCAGATGTGAGCTTTTCCCGCCTGTAGTGAGATGTCAGGAAAGAGAAGAGACAGATAGAGAGGAAGAAAAGATAGATATAGACACTGGGAACTCATTATCCTCCTACGCCTCCTCCTGTCAAAACACAGATAGACATGGCAGGAATTTCAGGCATTGTATGTATTTGTGTATTGTGTGTATGTGTGTATCAGCCCAGTGTTATCTCAGCTGTCAATATATTATTTAGCCAATATTTGTGTAATCACCATGGAATTACTCACAGTCATGGACAAAGACATGTAGCTGAGCAATGGAAAGAAGTTACAACAATATCTAAGTGGTTCACAATGCTCCCTTGTTATGAGATTGTGTTGTGGCTTTGCTCACATTGTGCTTCGCGACTCTGTTACAAATTGGCAGGAGAATTACTTTCATTGTGCAATATCTTCTATGAAGCCTCCTTCAGGGGTTGCTGTTTACTTGCGCCAATGCCTAAACTTATATTCCTTTGGCATGTTTACACAGGAAAGGACTAGCTGGAGCAAATTGCAATCTGATTGCAATTAAGTAGTCATATGCTTGATTAAGCCAACTCAGGGGGTCAGAATCTATTAGTTTAGTTTTGTAAAACTGTTTTGAATATCTTCAGATAGCAATGAGGCCATCATTGATGATACAAACCTAGCCATGTTTTGTTTTCAATGGAGTGTTTACTCAGAGTAATGACATAGGGGCATGTTATTGATCACATTTTTATTTTTGCATGGGCCAAGTTTTTTTGTTATGTTTTGTATGTTTGTTGTTGATGCTGCTACATTTGTGTTGGGAATATAACTGCAACAACTATGGTTGGGGTCAATTCACTTTCAGTTTGCTCAGATCAAAGTATAATTTTAAACAGTATTTCATATTTAATTCTCAATTATTAATAGATTTCATATGAGGACATTTTTGTTCCCAGTTGAATTAATTCTATTGAATTTTAAAGAGTATCATTCCCTGAATTGATTAAATTGAAAGTGAATTGACAATAGCCCTGGTGACCACATTGCATTTGTATATTGTGGGTATATTCTTTAAAGATTTTTCAGTTTAGGAGAGAAGTAGGAAAACTGAACAATATATTTTCCTCTCATTTCAGTTGGCCAGCCAGACAATGTGTCTGTGGCTCAGAAGGAAGAGGCCCCTGAAACCATGGACAACATTCAGGATGAAGTGACTCCCCAGGTGAATAGAGACAAAATAGAGAAAGAGTCTCCTGATGTCAACGACATCTCCACTGTTGAGGAGAAGGCAGCGGAGGAGAAACCTGATGAGGCTAACGAAGTGGGCTTCAAGAAGATCTTCCGTTTTGTGGGCTTTAAGTTCACACTGAAGAAGGACAAGAGTGAGGAGAAAGATCCAGTGAAGCTACTGACAGTCAAAGATAAGGAAGGAGAAGAGGTTAGTGGGGCTGATACAGCTGAGGATGTGAAGGAGGAGGCTGCTACTGCTGAGGAGAAGGTCACAACTGAAGAAAAGGTGGTTGAGACAGAGGCATCTACCATTGAGGCTGATGCCATTAAGGATACTGACAAGGCTGCAACCGCTGAAGTCCCAGCAGAAGGCACTTCAGCTGAAGCTATTGATGTAGAAGCTAAGGAAGAAGCAACTGAGAAGGAATCTGAGACCAGCCCACCATCCCAAGAGGTTTCACAGTCCCCCTTCAGGAAGCTCTTCACAGGAGGACTCTTCTCTAACCTGCGAAAGAAGGCCAGCATCAAGAAGCCCAAAGAGGAGGAAGAGAAGGAGGAAGAGAAGGAGGAAGAGAAGGAGGAAGAGAAGGAGGCAGCGAAGGAGGCAGCGGTTCAGGAGGAGAAAACTGAGACAGAAGAGACTGTTGATGTTGTGGAAGAAAAGGAGGAGAAGGCTGAGGTAGAGCAAGAGGCTAAGGAGGAGTCACCAGCTCTTACTCCTGAAGAGGCAAAATCAGATCCTACCCCAGAGCTGGAAGTTGCTGTGGAAACCCCAGCTCTTGCAGCAGAAACTACTGATGAGACCAAACCAGAGGAGGAAAAGGCAGAAGTTACTGCAGAGGAAGGGAAAGCTCCAGTGGAGGTGACCTCAGAGGCTGAGCTGCTGTCATCGCAGGAGAAGACCAAGGCCCAGGGAAGCCCCCTGAGGAAGCTTTTCACTGGAGCTGGCCTGAAGAAGCTCTCAACCAAGAAACAGAAGAGCAAGAAAGATGCTGAGGCCAAGCTGACTGAGTCTGGGGAGCAGGCAGTTGAGCAACTTCAATCTTCCACTGAGCCAGCAGATGGTCCAAAACCTGACAGCGGGGCCTCATCTCCAGAGGATTCAGGGGAGCATGCCATTGGGGTAGAGGCTATCCAGGCTGAGGTTAGCCAAGAGGCAGAGGGAGAAGTAATCTCTGATGGGGAGAAAAAAAAAGAGGGCATCATTGCCTGGTCCTCCTTCAAGAAACTGGTGACACCCAAGAAGCGTGTGAAGAGGTCTTCTGAGAGTGAAGATGAAGCCACGGGTGACAAACCTGTGAAGTCAGCCACCCTGTCCTCTACCGAGAGCACTGTGTTTGCAGATAAGAGCAGTGAAGAGGAAGTTAAGGAGGATGAGCCCACTGAAGAAGAGCTAAAGACTGAAAACACTGAGCAACTGGTTAGCAGCACAGAGGAGTCCAAAAAGAAAATGGACACCTCTGTTTCCTGGGAAGCTCTAATGTGCATGGGTGGAGCCAAAAAGAGGACTAGGAGGACCTCTGACTCTGATGATGAGGAGACCAAGGTTGAAGATAAAGCACCACCAGAAGCATTAGAAGAGGAGCAGGAAGGCAAGACTGTCGAGTCTCCTATCATTACCACCGGAGAGGCTGAGACTGAAGGTGAAGTGGTTTCTTCCCCTGAGCCTTTAAGTACCCCCCCTGAGAGAGAGTCTGCCTGGGACACACTGAAACGCTTAGTTATGTCAAAGAATAAGGCCAAAGTTGAGGAGAAAACAGAGGAGAGCTCAGACCAAGCCCTCTCAGACAGTGAAGTGCCAAAAGAGGAGTCCTCATTCTCTTTAAGAAAATTATTCCCTGGACGCAGAAAGAAGAAGGTTGAAAAGCAAGCCTCTACTGAAGTGGGCTCAGGTGAGGAGGACTCTGACACTCCAGCTGTGGTTCCTCTCTCTGAGTATGATGTTGAGCAAGTTAAGGATGAACAGGAAGAACCAGCAGTACCAGCGATAGTCCAGACTAAAGTGTCCACTGAAGACAGGTCCCCTTCATGGATCCCAGCCATTGTAGAAGATGATGATAAAAATGATCAGTTGAGTGACATCCCAGAAGAGGCAGAAAATGCTGCCACACCAAAGTCTGCTGACACCACCATTGCAGAAGATGAAATTGAGGACCAGTTAATGCGGCCCCCTGGAGCTCTGGCAAGAGGGCGAAAACTATCCACAGCCGAAGTGAAGCCTCTAGTCTCAGCTCAAGCTGCAGAAACCACCCCTGTTCCTGAGGAACCACAGTCACAGATTTCAGAGGTGATTATGGAGGGTATGGTGAAAACAATAAGTGAGATTCCTTGCCAGACATCTGTGACTGTTGAAGATGTACCAATAGAGATAGCTATCGAAACAGAGGATGAACCACCAGTTGAGCATGCTGAATCCAAGACACATACCACCCTGGAGCCACACACTTCTGATGAGGCCATGGCCATCTGCACTGGCCTAGGGACCAAGGAGATCGCCAAAGTGGCTCAGGAGAAGCCGGTGATTCCCATTGCAGAGTGTGTGGTTGTGGTAAGTGATGCTCTAGGTGTAGAGGTTTTAGTGGAGGAGAAGCTAGAAGGAGGCCATCTTGAGGAGGCCATTGCTACAGAAGACCTGGTGTTTGGAGCCCAAGTGCACCAAGTGGAAACCACTGAGCTTGAGCCTGCTGTTGAAAATTCAGTGATTGAAATGCCTGAAGTTCAAACTGCTAGTGAGTGCCATGAACCTGAAATTGAGAAGTCTGTGATAGTCAACACTATTCTGGAGCAGCCTGAAATTGTTCAGCCCACTGAGATGTGTGAGAACTCATCTAAAACTGTATTGGTAGAACCCATTACACCAACTGTTGAAGAAACTGTCTGCACTAAGAGCATAGAAGTCACTCAATTAGCTGTGGAAATCAAGGAAAAAGAATTGGACATGGAACAGCTTGCTGCCACTGAAGACATTTCTCCAGTAAAAGACATGGTCCAGGCTGTGTCCCAAGAGACAACCTACACCCTATGCAACACCATAGAGAGCACCATTGCAAAGGAAACTGAGACAGCTATCCCTGAACTGGTACCTGCTGAGGAGGTTTCCATTGTCATGGAGAAAGTGGTTCTTGAGGCCCCATTCACAGAGAGCAACAAGGAGGTGGTGATAGAAAAAGCCTCAATTTCAGAGCCTATTATTAAGGAACTAATCAAAGAGCAGGAAATCAAGGAGGAGGGTACAGTAGTGCCAGAGGCTGTGGTGGAAACTAGCATTGGAGCAGCTGAGTCAAAGGCCGTTCCTATCATTGAGCAAGCCAGTGAGAAGATAGAGGATATCAAGGAAGAAGTGGAGCAGACCAATGCCATTGAGGAGCAGAGCATGGTCATTGCCCATGCTGTCATTCAGAATGCCATGGATAAAGTGTCAGAAGCCAAGCCTGCAGCCGAAAGGCCTCCCACCCCCACAGCTGACATCCCAGTACAAGCCCAGGCAGTGGAAAAAATAGAAAAAGAGATTGAGATAGAAACAGAGATGCCTGTTATCACTGACACCCCTGTTGCTGTCATCTATGAAGTACCAGTACCTCCAGCAGAGGCACCAAAGTCACCCCAAATACTCCATGCTGCCATCCAGGTCATTGACACAGTGCAAGTCATTGAGAGCCTTGATACTCCCATACAGGAGAACAAAGCAAAAGAGAGATTGAAGCAAGCTGTGGAGGTAAAAGAAAGTGAAGAGACTGTTGTGGTGGAAGAAGTAGTAGAACTGAAGGTAGAGAGTCAGACAGGTGGAGAGCTTGAAGAAGTTACGGAGGAACAGAGCAAAGAAGAAGCAGTGACTCAGGAAGCTGTAACAGCAGAGGTGAAAGATTTATGTGAGGAAGTACAAACAGAGGCAACCACGTCAGAGGTCCCTTCAGAGGAGGACAAAGAGAAAATGCCAGAGATACATGTGCCAATCCAGGTGGTCCTGCAGACAGCGCAGATAACTGAGGATCTGTCAGTGGAAGAAGAGACTGTGGTGGAGTTTGACAGCAATGGTCCTGTGGACACTGTGGCACCAGCCGAAGCCACTGACATGAAAGCTGGCAGTCCTGCAAGTCAAGAACCGGTGTCAGATAGCCTCCCCACACTGTCGGAAGAGCCTCAAACAATAGCTTCAACAGAGGTCGCTGCTCCCAGTAAAGCAGCCCCAGTCCCCGACGCAACCACCAGTCCGGCAGAGACAGAGAAAGCGGCATCAGGGAAGTGTGCAGAAGTGATGGCCCAGGTGATCGAGGTGATTGAGGAGGCAGTGAAGGAGATCGAGCCTGTTTCTACAGAGATCACAGCAGCATCATGAGCAGGTGAGACTGTGATCTAACTACATTGAAAACTGTTTGAATGTTTAAGTTAACAGTATTATATGCTCATGGTAACATTTTTTAAAGGTACCCTTTTCAGGAAATAGTGATGGAACAGTGAAAGATGAAAAAGAGTTATTTTAAAAATTCCTTTGTTGGCCTATCACACAATCTTCTCATGGTGGCTTTTTAAAACATAAATGGGCCCTACATTTATTAGGGAGTAGGGGAGGGGATTTGCCGGCCGACCAGATGAAAAAGCTTTTGTTCAGGCTATGGGTAACCAAGGGACCTTTGATATCAAAGCAGGAATGCCGCCGTTGACCCCTGCTTTGTAGGCCCGGGTCTTAAAGGGAAGCGGTGTGTGAGGGGCAGATGAACTTGTGCTGAAAGACTGATTATGATTCCTCCTCTCCCTCCTCCTCTTCTCCTTCCATCAGAGGCTCAGTGTGGAGTCAAGGAAGCATGTCAGAGTACACATTTGTTAGATTTAATTACAATGCCTTAGAGAGTTGTATTTTGTCTGTTGACTGAATTATATAACATGTACAGTTATCGTAGAAGATGTTATCGTACTGTGCCATATGTATCATATTCAAGCTGGATGTTATCTGACCTAAGCGATGGGCAGGGGAGGGAGCAATTGGGCGCGGCTCAGTTTAACATTTAATAAGCGGTAATGCAGCTCTACAGCAGAGGAGAGACAGGAGGTGGGAGAGAGGTGGGAGAGAGGAGCAGGGGGGAGCGTAGTGAGTTACAGCAGCCTGACAGCAGCACTGGTGCAGCAGCCCTCTGCCACACTTGGTATATGCTGAGTCATAAAGAAAAAAACTGGGGAGAGGGGAAGGAGTAATGGGGCAAATAGAGGGAGGTTGGGAGAAACAAATGGGAAAATAGAAGGATGACGGCAGATATTGCTTGCAGATAAACAACACACTTCAATTCTCATCCCCTACACTTTTTATCTCTCTTCCAGGATTCTATTTTTCAGACATGTATTTGACAACTTCAATTTATATGTCATTAGAAATCACTATTTTCCTCCTTTTTCTAAGCTTTCATCATTTTGACAATGAAAAGACACAGAAAGAGACCAGACTGAGGATGTTATTCTCCACATTACCAAGTGAACAATGTAGACTGTAACAATGTGACTTGGTGGCCATTACGCTAAAAACCCCACTTCAGATAACCATATGAAAACCAGAGCTGTATGAACTGATAGTGGTCCATAATCATTTGGACAATCAAAAATTTCAAAATTTGGGATAACCATAATTTTGCTTCATCTCAGATGGTTTCTTCTTTTCAAAGTTGAAAGGAGTCAAGTTATACCCTGTTCCTAATATTTGTTTTTGTGCCTCTCTACCCCAGGGGAAAATGCAAGATTGATGCCTGGGAGACAAAATGTCTGGACCAGGAAATGCGTGATGAGGGAGAGAGACAGAAAGAGGCTGCTCTGTGGTAACACATTGAGACTGGGCTCCGCCCCTCCCTGCCCAGATGGACTGAGTGACTGAGCAACAACTCCTGCCCTTCTCTCCTTCCCCCTCCCCTGTTCCCCTGCACCCCACCCCTGTCCTGCAGCAACAGCCCAGTCACAGAAAAGTGACGTCCCGCCTCCATGTCCAACCCACCAGGGGCAAAGCTAGCCCAACCGCACTGCGCACACACACACACACACACACACACACACACACACACACACACACACACACACACACACACCTTCATGCACAGCTTATCACAGACCTCAGAAGCATCCCATCTGGCTTGTAATCAATGTGATGTATGTTCGGTGTCTCAATGAAACATCCATTGCCCTTCCTACTATGGCAAGACAGTATGTGTGCATGTGTGTGTGTCTGTGTGTGTGTATGTGTGCACATGTGCTTGTATGTGTGTATTCGTGAGAGTGAGACAGTGCGTGTGCAGTTGAAGAGATGGAGGATTATTATCCTGTATATTGTATTTATATCTTAAGTATTCTTTCAGTCACCCCTACCCCCAAAATCTTTCCTTTTTTTTCTATTTCTTATTTTTTTGTCATTTGTTGCCTCTTTTAAATGCCCATATAATGGCTGTGATTCATCTGCCAATCTTTTGAGCAACATTTAAAGTGATAATTTAAAGTGAAGACACAGAAAATTATCTGTTGCGACATAACCAATGTGAGAGCATTGTTTCCTTTGGCATTGCCCAAAAGGTTGCCCAGTGTATCACAGCCCCAATAGTCAGAGTCAAAGATTATTGCAGGATTCTGTAGATATTATAACTAAACTATGGTACAGATGTGATTCCAGTGACAGTGTGTGATAAAACTGACTGCACATAATAATTTACTGTGATAGGAGGACATGAAGTATGGTGATATGTAACAGAAATGCACCATGTTTTGACACATTTGACACATTCTCTTGTCACACAGTGTTCTTATTCTCCACCCCTCCAAAATACTTTCATGTAGATAAGAAACTCACTGCCTGATTTACTGTGAAAAAGCATTGTTACTACAGTATGTCTCTGAATTTCATGTGAGGATACAATAAAACACTATTTCACACTCGTTTGATCATGTGGGAGAGGTATTTGGTGAACGGTGACGTGCAAAGTCTACGTATCCCAAATCTTGAGTTTCCAAGGTGTGCACATGCACGTGACAGAAACAGTTACACAGCATGTCATGTGTTTAATGGCCATGTCTTCTGAGTTACTGTGCGACTTATTGCTGGTGTGTAGCAATTTCAATCAGGTTTAACAGCTTAGTCACTTATTGTCCAACTCTGGATGGAAAGAAAGTATATCAGCACCCTCTGTTGCCCACTATGAGTAGTACACCGTTCAGTCTTCATTTCAGTGGTGTCATTCTCACTTGTGTATCATGTGATTTCAAATGTATTTTTGTTAAAGTATGGAAATGGTCTTTGTCCATTGTTACATGCACAGTTCAATCTTATATTTGATGCTAGGCCTGCACTATAAAGTGTTTTTCACCCAGCATGATAGCTCAGGTTCACTAAAGTGGCACCAGGGAGGACGTAGACGGCACACTCGTTGATTGATTGAGGATTTAGATGGCACACAACACTGCATGGTACCAGACAAAAATAACAGCTCCTTTTGCTCTGAATTTAAAAGCCAAATTGAGTTAGGATAAGTCAGGGAGTCACGGTCTTTCTGTTGCTCACAGGATGAGACATCAGTTGCATCCAATTAAACTCCTAAAACTCCTACACAGACCCTCAAGTCACTTTGATTCACTTATCAGAATCATAAGGTCAGTGCTTATGGGAATGATAGTGAGCTTTGCAAATTACATTTTTTTTAAATTTCAGATGAAATTTGGCGAACCTGCACTGTCGATCATTCTGACATCATGTGATGCAACCATGACTGCTCCTATAATCCTTAGTGGCTGCCACCAGCAACTCTACAGGCTTACATTTGACTAAGCTGTATGACCAAACAAGAGAAAGATTGAGGAAGTCTAGACCACTGTCTGGTCACTGCTTCACTTAATGTTGACAATACTATGGATGTGTCACATCTGTAATACTTGCTTTATGTAAAATAAAAAAGGTTAAAAAAGACAGGAATGAAATAAAGACTATTGCTCTCGCTGCTTGATCTAATGCATTTGGTTTGGGCACCTACCCACCTTCAGTCCTCCCAAGCTTTTTGTAACACACTCTTAACTGTGAACCTGCTAACATTTGTACAGATTGTATACCTGTGTACTTAAAAATCATGTTGTAATAATAACAAATAACCTATAGGCATTTAACGTAATATACATGTAGCATGGTCTCAATTCTGTGTTTTATATTTTCCAAGCTGTTAATAGTAAGTATACAGAAACCTGTCTATATTTCATTCAAAATAAAGTTAGCAAAAAATGTCTACTTGTGTTTATTCTGATTTATTCATGGATATATTTTTAATACATAAGAATTGTATTCCAGGGGAATACCACGTTCAACTCATCAATCATATTATTTCCATGCCTAGGACATTCACTACTCTATGGAGAATGTACTGAAAATGACAGAAAGGGTAACTTGCACGGTAACAGATGCAGCCAATTAATAGACATAAGACCAAGACATCAAGATCCATAATTATGAAAAACATTGTATTTTATTGTTCATTTTTCAGTGTAAAAAAGTTGTTTACACAGAAAGTCACTCACGTTCCTGAGAACACAGAGATTTGTCACAGTAGATGTCAAACTGGCGTTGGGGAGTTTGGGGACATTGTGCGCGCTCAAGTATCATGAGTTGGGGGTTCCCCTCCCAACTAGCCCTGAAATTGGTGTTTCGATAAACATTAGGCAAGAAAATAGACAATGCAAAACCTCTCGTCATGCTGAGATACTGGTGTGGTTGAAGATCAATAAAGACTAGAACTCAGGAAGGATTTAGACGTTTACTATAAAGCTGCACGTATTCATATAATGTGTAGCAGTTGAGCTCTGAGAAATGAATGTCAGTAGTATAACATCTTAAAATGCCTTAATAAAGCTCGAGTCGAGACAAACAAGAGTCCTTCCCAAATTGACAATACAAAGTATTCACAATGTGGGCAAGGCTACATCAACAAGTAGACATGTGTGATTTTTGAGTAATTTGAAATGTGACAGAGTTTTGATTCATGGTAAAGCTGATCATATGATTGGCAAAACCCCACTAGTAAAGACCAAAGTTCAGTTCCATTTTGATACCACCCTTCCCTCTTACCAGACCTGAGTAGCTCAAGGCAAATAGCTCCCTCTAGCCCACCAACTGACTAATGACAAGGAACCAACCAAGGCATTGCATTCCTCAATGTAGTCAATGGAGGTTTTTGAGCACCAAAGATGTAGAGTATTAGATTGGCCCATTAAAATGGAACTGGGCCTCATCCTCACTGTCACAAACCTGAACTTGATACACAAAGTTTTTTTTGCAGCAGACAGCATTAAATTAAACTACTTGTCAGTAACATAAAGCCCTTGAATTAAAAAAAAGACTGGCAACATATATGCATACTAAACATACTAGAGATGGGCATTTTCCCATATTTTCACAAACTGATTAATAGAAGATTGGATTGAGTCAATGAATCCAGCAAATAGTCTAAAATATTAATCTCAATCAATACATACATTAGTACCAATTGTGGCATTATTCATCAAATTATGGATTTGGTCTCCAGGATGAGCAGCTATCACTGCTGTGTCATGGATAAGCATGGATAAATGGAAATACTAATAAAACTAAGAACTGTGTGGAGCATTGTAGAAAGTAGAAGTAGGAGAAGTAGAAGTGCGAGTACAATACTTGTGGGTTTTGCAACTTTACTCATAGATTGGACAAGTTAGAGACCATATTTTGTCCAAAAACAATTTATATATATATATATATATATGGCCTCTATCAGCACCAAGTGAAATTAAATTTTTGCTGTAAATAAGTCCAATGTTATAGTAATAAACAACGTAGCATTTGTTTCCCATTTGTAGGAAGGAGAATAGTATCCCTTATCCCTTAGTTTTAGAAAACACTTAATGTATGATCTCAATAAGTCATAATCGCAATCAAACTGAAGTTCAGGTTTGCAGCAGGGGAATCAAGAACATGTTTTCAAATTGGCAGGAACTAGTCTGTCTTGGTCTGTAAACTACTGATTTGTTAGTAAGGTCAGGAGTCGTTTTGAACATAATATCGAGTTGAAATGATTATTTTCAACAATTTGTCACCTGCATTTTAGTGTCTACTAGTGGCACCTCTGTCATACTACATGTTTAGGCATGTAAAACTTGCAATTATAAGAACTTCTATGCTTCACATTTACTGGAAATGTATGAAGGGTTTTCACAATGTTCAATAATCAGTAGTATGTGGAAACACTATTTTTTTTAAACTACTCAAAAATTTGGATAGTCCCTTGAAATATACAGGAATAAGTGATCTATCAAAGGCCAGTAATACTTTGTTATATCTCCCTTTACCTGATACAATGTCATAAGTTTCTTGAACTGAATAAATGGGCAGTTTAATGCTGCTTCCAGTTAAAGTTGACTCCTCTGTCCCCCATGTAAAACTGGTATTTGTTTGACCCCCACCTGTATTTGCACTTCTGCGCTAACAGGTGGAACAGCTCAATATTTACTATTCTACACCTCTGCATCATAACATACTTCTGTAAAGCATTTATTATATAACCACTATTTACTTTGTCATGTTTGGGTAACATTAAAAAGAACAAACATAAAAATGGTTTTAAAATACAGAGAAAATATTTCACTTTGCGCCAAATCAGTGAGATGAGCAAAACAGTTAGCCTTTCAGAACAAACTGGTTGAGGGGGGAAGACAGAATTTAATAGCCTAAAAAAAATGCCATAAATTAATGTAAAGCAGTAACGTACGCTAACATAAAAGCTCAAACAATGAAGGACATTAAAGCTCAGGCTTGACTTACATCTTGATGAATCGTATGATCAATTTATCATGCCCATCCCTAATACATAAACTTTCACTATACCAAATAATTGTCTACTTTAAAAGCTATTCGCCTACTAATATACAACCGTTGCAACATAATGTATTCTTTGTAAATATAGCACTGTATATAAAATTAGAAAAGCATGTCAAACAAAAATTAAGGGCTTTTTACGAGTAGATTCAAGCATATGATATAATGGCAAGGTTGTACAATATTGTACAGGACTGACAGCTCCCTTCAACGTATGTGTGTATGTATCAACGTGTTCTTTCTTCAAACAGTAAGCCATGTTTGACGATACAAAAGGTAACAGTGTAAAAAGAAAAAAGTAGCACAACTGTAAACATAACCAGACAACAATGTTTATTCTTGTTCTAGGGTTTCTGTCGTGACTAACTCTATTTCTAACTCTTTATTTTGGGTGGCAATTGTGCTTCAATATGGTGTAATCAGATGAGAGCCATACTCTCACTTGGCAGTCAACACAAAGATAGTAAAGGAGCTAAATAGCTGCTTGAAAGGATGCAAATAATGGCCACAGAATTACATTTCATGGTATCCGTTCTGTCATGCCACAACTCAAATGGAAGACATGGCTAGTTTCCTACATATAGGCTGACAGCTGAAAAAGGAATGGCCATTGTTTCAGGCCTGAATATACACTGTGCTTCATCATATGTGTATGCCTGATCTGGAGAATCATTCCTTTTTGACGATGGACAACGAGCCCTAGTGAAGAACCACTGCGAGCGTTTTCAGTCACCACCTCTCTCACTCCTTCTGGAATCAAGAGCGACATCTAACCCGACAACAAGCTGCGTCCTCCGGAACTGTCTCAGCTTCCTCTTCCTTTTAAGCCGAAAGTCTGCCTGTGCAGCTTGACCACAGTCAACGGTAACTTTAAATAGAAACCAGTGTGTTACAGCCCTAACGTGTGAGAGTCTAATACGAATGCAATACACCAACAAGGTAGTGATGAGATGAAAATAAGTGATAGTTATGTCCACTCCCTCGTTGGTATTCAACTTAGCCTTGGGTCAAATATTATTTTATTCTTTGGGGGAAGTTTGAATAAACCCCAAAGAAAGATATAAGCTATAGATTTATTAAACTTTTTGTCATGCTCAATGGAGCCTAAAGAATTTCCAAATATTGTACCAAAGAATCGTTTTACGTAGATATAGAGAATCCTGACTAACTTCATCTTTAGTTTACCTACTAGCCATAATTTAGAAAATAAACATATATGCTAAAAGGACAAAAGCAGTTTTGGCACTACTCTACGAGGATTTCCTCAGTCTTTATGG
Source organism: Hoplostethus mediterraneus (assembly GCA_034670385.1). Taxonomy (NCBI): domain Eukaryota; kingdom Metazoa; phylum Chordata; class Actinopteri; order Trachichthyiformes; family Trachichthyidae; genus Hoplostethus; species Hoplostethus mediterraneus. Next base: position 2,179,426 of record JAXDDW010000015.1, read on the forward strand.
GTGCTAGTACAGTGCCAGAGTTGGACAAATCAGAGCCTTCATCTTTTGGAAACTCCTCACGCTGGAGCAGCAGCCCTGCTCCTGTGGGCCCCTGCAGCCCCACTAATGCCCCTTGGGTGAAGCACAGGTGTTTGATCACCTCATTGGGACTGGAGAAGGTGGTCTCACAAATGTTACACTTATAGGGCTTTGATGAGCCTAAGAACATCGCCTCCATCTGGCTGCTGTCCTCGCCTGCAGCACAGAGCTCCATGCTCTGTCGGTCCACCATGGTGTAGGCATCAGCCCCCTGGTTGAGGCACACATGGCGGGCCGCCTGATTGGCTCGGCAGAAGCTCTTGCCGCAAGCACTACACTTGAAGGGCTTGCCCGTGTGGATGTACATGTGCTCGCGCCAGTGGCTCTTCTGAATGAACTTACGTCCACAGGTAGAGCACTCATACTTACGCCGCTTCACTTCCCGGTCTAAGTCAGCACTTTCCAGGTTGTCAATGTCCGCGATGTCTGATGGAGGAGGTGTGTCTGCTTGAGACTGAAACCCCCCCACCCCCCAGCTGGAAGTGGTCACCTCTGCTCGGGGAGAGTCCAAGTTGGCCCCTGAGATGGGTGTTTGCTCGCTGTCACTGATTACCTCAACTGCTGTGGCTAGCACCAAGTGACTTGAACCAGCCTTGCATCCCCTTAGGACCTCCTCTATCTCTGGTGTGGTGTGCTCTCCAGGCATGACAGGGGAGAGAGCATCATTGGGCTCAGACAGGGTCTGCTGTAGGGCCTGGGTGTGCTGGAGGAGGTGCTCTCTCAGCAGGCTCCTCTGATTGAAGCGGCTCCTACACAGATGACAGGAGTAATGCTTCCTGAAGGATGCACTCCTCTTCATGATGCTGGGCTTCACATGGAGGATGGCATTGGTTGAGGAACCATCTGTGCTTAGCAAGTCTGTTCTCCGCTCCTCAATGGTAGGCTGAGGACTGCTGGTTGAGGCCTCCACTTCTGGGGGTGAGGACGCTAGCTTGGACGTTGACGAATTAGTGTACGCTGTTGTGACAGCTGGCGTGGACGGATACTTCCCCTCTGAGCCGAGCTGTTCCACATCAAAGGGTGAGGAGAGCTGGCGTCGAGAGGACACTCTGGCTGACAGCGCCACCTGCTGGTCAGAGATCTGGATGCCGTACAGGGAAGTGGAGAGGCTGAGGCTGAGGCTGAGCTCAGGGTGTGAATACACGGACTGGCTGGCCTCCTGTAAGAGCGGATAGGCATGCAGGAATCTAACCCCCTGCTCCAGCCGTGCAGGGTCTATCAACTGGGGTGCAAGTTTGCCTGTGTACATCAGGTTGAGGAGGTAGCTGAAGATATCTGGCTGTATGTCGGCAGCCTTCAGGCGCACACAGTCACTGAAAAACAAAGAAATTACAATTAAAAATAGTAACAAAAGACGATGAATGGTCCTTTCACATTTAGATAATGTTGTGTATTATCAATAGAGGCAAAGAGTCAATTCAGGTTTCAATGGTCAACAAACAGTTAGACAAGGCATAAAAAGAGAATTGATTCAATGAATGGATTATGCTGATTTCTTGAGAAGAACTTGTTTGAATTACTGATCATGGTTTGTTCAAAAGTGAACATTATACACATGCATAAAGGTCTGTGAGTCCCTATAGCCTTCAGTGAGAGGACCTTGCCACAACACATTAGTAGGAAGGCACAGATACCGCTTTCTCAATCTTGATACCAAGTACAGAAGTCCAGTGTGGCACCTCATACTGAGAACTGATCTGTTCCACTAATAATATTGATCAGTCTGGGGTCATCACACAAAATGATTGAGAGACATTCCCCTTTTCTCCATTAGGGAGGTGAAGAAAATCTATAGGGGGGAACAAAATTAAGTACATTTTATTTCTGACATGTTACACGTAACTCTTGGTATCAGAATGTACTGTTGGGGAAATCTTACAATATGAAAAGCTACAATAACAATACAGCCTGGTATTGGGCCAATATCTGATACCAGTATTGGTACATCCCTACACATTTGATATACCTGTCCTGGTGGATGAAAAGCATTCTGAAGTAGTTGGAGAAGGCAGCTAACACGGCCTTGTGGGCTTTGAAGAAGACATCTCCTATGGCCACGGTGCAGTCGCACAGGAAGCCAAACTCCCTCTGAGCGTTAAGCTGCTGCAGAAGGATAAGACCATGGTTGGCCAACTCCATTCTTCAACCTGCACAAAAGGCATGCACAACCACACAGTCACACAGACATATGCACCCACAGAGTCACACGCACACACAAACGGGTAACAGTCAGTTTCCTGTCTGGAAGGAGACCAGAGTTTATTGTGACCACAAAGAGGCAGGCTGACAGGGGTGATCTAACGACTTTGTAAAGGCTAGCTTAACACAACAGTGAAGAATCAATTTGTGACTCTGGAGACAATTTGTCCAATACGTCTGTTACACATGTAAATAATGGCAATTAATGGTATGGCTTAGCCAAGCAAAAAAAAAAAAAAAACTAGGTCTGAGCTACACCTCATGCAACTGTACATTTAGACGTTTGATACTGAAGAAAGTTGGTTTGTTCGTGAATTCAAAACGGGAAGAGGGACATGGATTATATTCCTGCTCTAAGTAGACTTTAAACAGCAGACATAATAATCAATGGCAACCAGAGTGCTCAAGAGGTTTCCTGTAAGGGCTGCCTCAATAGTCTGTTAGCTACCACTGGATGGGAAAAGAGCCAGAAAGGCTTCCTTATTGACCTCTTGTGACAACTTCCGGAAGACCACTCTCACACAACCCCTGTGGCCCATCTCTAGGGAATAGTAGTAGAGGAAGAAAAGTTTAGGACTAGCAGTCAACCTATTTCTAGTTCATTCTCCATACCACAAGGCTATAGTGCCAAATATTGGCCTAACGCTTAAGAGTAAACAAAATGGACAGTTGCAATGTAACTACATCTATTCTAGACAGCACTCTTTTTTGGTATTTGTTACTCCTACATTCAGACATCACCTTTGACCCTCAGTATCTTACCAGTAGTAGAGCTATGACCAATCACATGTCAGAGAGAGACCCCAAGAACAAAAGTTAGATTAGGTAAGGCATATCGCTACAGTTCTTGTCTGCATGCTCAGAACTTCGAGGAAATACCACTTGGCATGTCCTGGTTGAGATGGAAACCATGTCCTCCCAACTCTATCTCAAGGGGAATTTCAGAGCTCTACGCTTTCTGCTAGCCACTGAGATCACTGCTGTTGACCCCAAAGGTCGCCACAGGACCAAGAGGGCTTCAGGCCATCACATGATCAGGGTTATGGATGTCAACACACATTCCTAAGGCAGAACTGGTTCCACCCCCTCCACCGGTGGAGAGCGGAAATGGCCTGTGGGCAGGGTGAATCTCCTGCCTCACATAAAAGAACACTTTCTCCACCTCTTCACACATAAGCTCCACTACACAGCCAAATTAATATAACAACAAGGAGAACTTGGATTCTTGCTTCACTGGCCAAATCACCCCAGATAATCGGAAAATTGTCTTTCTGCATATCCCTCCTGGATACACTCACACAAATAGCCGTCTACACATATGCATTTCATCAGAGAGGTCAGAGTGTAGCAATGCCCCCAGCACAGCACTCCTGGAACAGGTTGGGCTTCGGTCCCTTGCACAGGGACACTTTGGCAGTAACTGTGGGCGCTGCAGATGCAGTACCCACCATATTCTAGTTGGTCACCAGTTTAACACACCCTCCTGTCAGTGCTGCGGACTGAATCGCTACATCTCAAAATATTATATTTCCAGTATTGTTTAAACAGACATGTGCTGTGTTCCCACTCAGCACAGCACCAAAGTAGCTGATTCAGAAACCACTCTTTACATTATGGTAGGCTGCACAAAGGCAATGTATTTTCCTTTCTGCAAAAGGTAGAATGAGTGCTTGGTTGCATACATTTTAATTAGGTAACATGCTAGCAATATTGGTCTATCACTTGAATTATGTACATTGGATAACATGATGCAGTAGCTACAACACCATGTGTTCATCATAGTAGCTTGTTTGTAACATTAAAGCACCGCCCCTGGTATAGACACGTGGAGCAGTCACTTCCGTAGTGCGCTTTTCTGTTGTACTGAAAATATACCATTAAAACAATCTATGTGAAACTGGTATGGAAATGACACGCGCGTTTTACCGGAAAGAAACAGCGCAATAGAGCGAGAAAAACGAAAATAACCTATACAAACTATTCAACAACGCTACGGATACAAAAGGAGCGCGCATGGACCCCCGCGTCTGCCTCTTCGGTTGCTATTGCTAGCGCGAAGAAACGGTGTACACACACACACACACACACACACACACACACACACACACACACACACACACACACACACACACACACACACACACACACACACACACACACACACACACACACACACACGGGGCGCGCGCGCAAGGGGGATGGGGTTGGTCACGAATGCGTTTCTTTTAACTTCCAAGTGACAATTAGTTAGCAAAAGCGTATGTAAATAGCGTAACTATACCGGTAAACGAAAGGCTACGTAAATATAAACAGCCGTACCTTTGTGTTCCGCTTTAATTCGTGGAGTTTGCCGTGTTGCCGTTGTTTGTTTGTTACCGGGGACTCGTCCGTCCTCTGGGCTCGCAGCTCGCTCTGCTCCTCGCAAACGCAGCATTCGTTGGCGGCGGAGAGGGTCGTCCGTCGGTGTTTTCCGGTTAGGGGTTTTACGTTACAATCACATGACTTTGGGTAAAAAAGCACCCAGAAAACAGCCGTTGTAAAAGTCGTTGAACAGGGGGCGTCTGAGTTAACGTTAATTTCCCGCAAAGCGTAACCGCCGTTGAGTGCTACTAGCTTAATATAATGTAGCGTTAGCTCGTTGACAGCCGGTGAGTTGTAACGTTAACAGCTACGTTGTGAAGAAGGTGGGCTCGCTGTACGGTAATTGTGTCGCCTCCGGTAGCGGCACGTTAAACGAGAAACCGGTGTGCGTTTCTTTTATGTTACTTTCTGTTTGTCGTTGCCCCAGCCCCAAGCCACATTGACACATAACGAAATAACGTCGCCTTCCTCACAGGCGTCTTGAATTTACATTTTCGGTTGACGCTGCATCGAGATTATTACCTATGTGTTTCTCAACTAGCCATACTAATCCAATAATAATATCAATTTCAAATTGATATCATACAAACATCACAGCAAAGTATTTTTTCATATTCAAGTATGATATGGTCACTATTGAGACTCACTATAGGAATATTTCATTAGAAATAATTTGCTTGATAAAGTGATTTTAGAACCAATAGCAATAACATCTTAAATATAAATTTGTTTATCATTTAAATTACTTTTTTATCTTTCAACTTTCAACATATTTTGGTCCAGAACTCTATCTCCTGTGAACAATTGCAATGCCATAATTAAACCTATATATTTCCTATTTATTGATCTTTTTTGTTGAAAGCCTTGCTCTAAAATGCTACATCACTCAGCTTCACAGTTCATCTAATTAACACCATAATTCAACGTCTTGATGACTTGATAACTGCAATGCAAAAATGCAAACCATTGAAATTGTGTAAGGGTGTACACAGTTTGGATGGACCCCGTGGGTAAAATGATGTAGCCTGCATTTGTTGTTTTCAGTGAAGTGGCCAGTTTATATTTATCTTTGAAAATGTGTGACCTCAACTCACTGAGCCTGCTAAGGGGAACAGGATGTGAATGAGCAGATCAAAAGAGCGGGGGAAACATACAGGCTCCACCGCAGTTTGGAAAGTTGTTCCTGTTGATGTTCCCATCCATTTTGTCTCACAAGCCTAACGGAGCTGAGCATGGCAACTGATTAGCCAATCATATACATCAAGGACAGCCCACAAGAGCATCTGTCACAGCTCTTGTTTCTCCATTGCCTTATAACAGAACAAAGATGATTTCAGTAACAAGTTTTCCCATCAATTTGGTTGGTTGGTTCCCTGATGTTCCCTGATGTAATAAAATGACTAATAATATTTTATTACTTTGAAAAAAACTGCTTCCAACATCTTTTGGACTGCACAGAAGCCACTGTAAAAATATATTGCTAATGCATTTTCCAGCTTTCCAGCATCAACTTGATGGTTGGTTTTTGTAACCTTTTTATTGTAAGGACACTCAATTATCATGTATTTCTTATGCTGGGATTCTTGGCATTTTCTGACCTCAGTAGGGGGTTGTCTGCCTAAAAATTTGGGAAACCCATCTGTGATCTTTGAACAGAAGTAAGGAAGGGCAAGAAGAGGGAAGGAGCCGAAGTCTTTGGAATGGAGTGCACCCAAACCACACATTGTCTGTCAGGAAGCACAGGAAGTGTAGGAGGATCCTTTCACAGACAGACTCTGGAGGCACACAAATATGTTGTCATTAAAGGGTAATTCTGGGATTTTTCAACCCTGGTCTCTATGGCCACAAAATCGCCTAGCTTACCCCATAATAGATCCCCGAAGTTTGGGAGCTGCTCCGGTCCATCGGCTCAACCGGCAGTCGCGTAACGGCGGCTCAATGGCGGTAACGTAATCCGTAAGGGCAAATTCGGCCGGTCAAAGTACGTCCACTAAATTTGCCCTTACGGATTACGTTACCGCCATTGAGCCGCCGTTACGCGACTGCCGGTTGAGCCGATGGACCGGAGCAGCTCCCAAACTTCGGGGATCTATTATGCGTTAAGCTAGGCGATTTTGTGGACATAGAGACCGGGTTGAAAAATCCCAGAATTACCCTTTAAACCCTCAGCTGTGTGACATGGTGAACTAGTGAGCTGGTGGATATTGTCTCAGTGTAAACAACAGTTTTTGCCAGACCTGTCCATCAGGGTTGCATTTCAGGTTTAGGTCAGGCAGGAATGTGTGTGGCTGTAGAGGACGTCTTTGACCGGGGGAGGACAGGACTAAACTGAGGATTTTAGAATTTAAGCTCACTGAAAAGGCTTGCTTGCAAGGGGCCTAAAGAGAATGTGAGGGGAAGGGGTATGTAAAAGGAGAAGGGAGGAAGGGAGCGGGCCCTTTAAGTCTCCAGGCTGTCAACAAACAACAGACCTCAGATCTGATCCTGTCCACGACTGAAGTTGTCCAGCCAATTGATAAAAAATGGAGGTCTATGGGAGGCAGAGAATGTTTCACAACAAACAGAAAAACAGCACAGTGATTGAGACCGCTGGTAGTGGAAGGGCGGATGATAATGACAGCAGAACAAAGCCTGTTTATAATGCTGATAGTCCCACAGCAGGGGGTTTATTGAAAGAAGGAGCCTTTAACTGTTATCAGTGGCTCAAATCAATACATTTCAATCAATAGATTTTTTTTTTACCAGACCATAACGCTCTACCTTTAGGTCAAAGTTCTGTAGTGCTATCTCTGTTTCTTCATCTCTCCCTCCCTCTCCCTTGCTCACAACAGTTCATTCAAAAGAGATGCACACTGGGCATTCACATGACTGCCCCAACACTGATTTCCACTAAATTGATTTTCCCAGAGGTAAACAACATGTATCTTCAACACCAACAGCACAGCCTGCATGAAATCGCTTTAAAAAAAATCCCTGTGCAGTTCGATATAAGATAATTTAGATGATGTTGACGTCAGTGTTTCAAAATTCAAATGACTTTACACAACATATCCATTTTCACATGCTCATATAATAGAGTTGATAATCTCTATTACTGTTCTCTAATTTTGAGATTATGCAGGCTGTGGTGAGCAGAAACACCTGTTTAAACAGGGCCCTTAATGTTAACACCCCCGGTCATGGGGGTGTTAACATGTTTTGAAACCGGAGTGGTGAGTCACTCCACAAACCCCCCCCCCCCCCTCCTCTCTCGGTTTAGGAAAATAGATCCGGCCAGGCTGGGGCCCGGTGGGGGGAAGGGAGGTGGTGGATGAACACCGGAGATGGACACAGCTGGACACCCACTCCCAAGGACACGGTGGGACCCCACATCCTGACAAGGGGCTCCCGGGTTTCCATAGTGACCTCTTTGTCTGCAACTGATTTGAGGGAGAGGGGAAAAAAAAACGTGCTATCAGAATTAAAGGAATATGCTTATCTCTCCACCCCCGTAATTCAAAGTGTATCCAATCAATTGGCTATGTTCTTCATAGAGAATGAAGAGTGTAGAAAGAACCCCTCAGAATGTCCTTCCCTTTCTCAGCCCCAAATGGACTGTAAACATGTCATTATGTCATTATATGTTTGCCCAAGGACATTATGACTTGCCGCATACACCGAGGAGGACCTGTCTATGTGCATTATAGGCCTCACTCAAAACAAAGTATTAATGATGGTGCTTTTGGTTTTACACTGCTAAACTGGATTGGGATTTGTTTACAACTAACTCATTCTTGATAATATATTTTTTCCGTTGATACCAATGGTAAAAGCTGTGCAGCAGTGACATCAGCCCACCCAAAGTTAACCCCTATAAAGGAAGTAGAACAATCCTGTAATGATTTTTAGAAGGTAATGTCACAGCAAAACTATAATTCCCTATAGGAATAATATAGAATTATCATTATAGTGATAGCATTGCTACCATAATATAAAATATTATAAACTCACTAATGAGTACCACATACACACTATAAGTCCCTTTAAGTATATTGTAGTGCTTTTTCCGTTAGGAAAGAAATCAGTACAAGCCTCACTACAAATTCTTTCACAAACCAGACCCACCCAACCCCTCCTTAGGCCTTAGGGGTTCGTATTCTGCGCTTTCCTGATAGGGTGGCTTACTGTCTCCATGACAACCGTTGTCCTGGACGACAAATGATGCCTAAGGATGCTGTCGTCAGAACAACGGGATACCCTACAAATTCATGCGCAATGCAGCAGCGCGGATCTCTCTTTGATCCATCTCAGAAAAGAGTATTTTTGAAGCGTTAAAGACTGAAAGCTGATAACTGGCACACAACGCAAGCTACGACACATTAAAGTAAGCCGTTGCCCTGCGAAAACGTGTCATATCTGCAATTAAAATACATAAAATACAATCGCAGCGCCATAGGCACAATTTGCCGGTATTGCAGTTTGCATTCTAAATGTTAACCGCTAGATGGTAGCATTGCGTGATGAATAACACAAGGAAATCAGGAAAGAAAAAATTGCAATATAAATATTTTGTGTGAGCAACGTTTGCAATCTTAGCCTAATAACATCTGCCCTGGCTTCGTAAATAACAGCTAATGAATAATGATGAATGTCGCATGTTGCTGTCAAGAAGACCCTGAAACTCTGTTATGAAAAGGATGTAAATAAAGTTTTCATTTGAATGTGTTCCTGTTGCCAAAATGATGGCGGCTGATCATGCTGCGCAGGGAGTTCCTCCTTCCTTGTCTGCCAAAGTGGTTGGGTATGTTGACAGTTGCTTTAGGTGCTTTATTATGATCTTAAATATTATGGGTAATAGTTAACTACTTCGCCGTATCAAAACAGCTCCTCTGTCTAGGACTGCAGCGCCCAAACCAACAGTAGTATTAGCTAACTTGCTAACAGTCTTTTTATCAATGGGTTGGTGATAGCAGGAAGTATAACGTTATATACCAACATATAGTTAAGTCGAAGGTATTTGCTGATAGTTCACTTAACATTATGGTAGAAAATGTACAACATTGCAGTCAAATTGTCTAGAAAGTAAAGGACACTTTACATCCATTGCTAAATAGCCGGCTAGCTTACTAGTCGGCACAGTTACCGTCTGCTAGCCAAAAGTTAAGCTGTACTAAGAACTGTTACTCCGCTGTCCTCCCCACCAGGTCATTTGCTTATTTGACAGTGAAAGACAGATTACCGACCATCTTGACGAAAGTTATTGACACGATCCATCGCAACAAAAACAAGTTTTTTGAAGAGTATGGAGAGGTAAGGATGATTATCCACATCTCTACTGCATTCATTAGAGTTGGCTTCCTGGCCTACATCAGCTGTAAGGAAATTACAAGGCTCATCAGAAACATGGTTTCAATCTCGCCTATTTCCCCCCTTTATTTCCATATAGGAGGGTGTCCAGGCAGAGAAGGCGGCTATTTCTCTACTGTCCAAAATGAGGAATGAGCTGCAGACCGACAAGGCAATCCTGGCCATATCAGACGGCCTGGAAGACGCAGACTCCTGGAACCAGTACTTGCAGAGGCAGCAGAGTCTGCAAGGGGACCAGGACTCTGTCAGCTGGTTCAAGTCCCCATGGCTTTATGTGGAGTGCTATATGTACCGCAGAATATATGAGGCCATCTGGCTCAAGTGAGAAGCATGGATTATACTTCTTTGTATTAGCTAAGACTTAAGATGAAGAGGAATGACTGTAAATGGGTTGTTAATATTGTCTGAACAGCATTTTAAAGTAGCATCAGACTATGAATGTTTGTTCACATCAAATGAGACACAATTAAGGGTTAACGGGATGTACATCTTATTTAGACATCACTTGTTACTTTATGTTCTGTCCTAGTTCTGTTCCACTCATGCTTTTGTCTCCTTTTATTGCAGTCCTCCCATCAGTGACTTTGATGCATTTAATGAGGGAAAGACCCAGAGCTTCTTTGAATCTCAGCAGGCTGTGATGGCCTTATGTACACACTTGGAAGGCCTCAACAAGAACATGGAGGAGCTCTCTGAGAATCAGCTGTTTGAGCAGTTCCTCAAACTACTACAGGTGAGTACTTGATGGAGATGTACCTTGATAGACGCTGAGGAATGTTTTGTTCGTAGTCAAACACTTTTAAACATTTTTATTGCACGTGAATAGGGTAATGAATATAGAAAACTTGACTCCATATTTATTTATTGGACGGGTGGCAACTGTATGTGTCACTTGTGAGTTATTGTTTTTCTGACTTAAAGCAATATGTCACCTTGGTGGATCACAGTTTAGAGCATGCAATAGAATAGAATAGCAATACAATTTAAAGAGCTGTCAACCAAGTGATAACACAGAAATAAGTAATGTTACTTAGGTCTAAATTTCGTTTATGATTTTTAGACAAAATAAAAAAAATATATATTTTTGATGACTCATGGACCCATGTTTACTTGCTTCTTTGACCCTTCCCAGGTGTCTCTATGGGGGAACAAGTGTGATCTGTCCATCTCTGCTGGGCAAGCGAACTCTCAGAAGGTCAGTTCCATAGATTCCCTCACCAGTCTGCGACCCTTCATCCTGGTGGATGACTCCAACATGGTATGGTCAACTGTTATATCCGCCCAGAAGCCAGGGCAGTCAGGGAAGACCACTGCAGGCAGAGTGGATATTGTCCTAGACAACGCCGGCTTCGAGCTGGTCACTGACCTGGTCCTCGCTGACTTCCTGGTGTCCTCTGGCCTTGCCCGCGAGGTCCATTTTCATGGCAAATCCATCCCCTGGTTCGTCTCTGATGTCACTGCCAAAGACTTCCAGTGGACCATCAGGCAGACCATGGCAGCCAATCACAAGTGGATGTCCAAGAGTGGTGTCCAGTGGCAGAGCTACGTAAAGGAGGGTGTGTGGTCCTACCATGACCATCCGTTCTGGACACAGCCCCACGAGTTCTGCGACATGGCAGCCGACGCTCCTGACCTGTACATGACCCTGCAAGGGGCAGACCTGGTGCTGTTTAAAGGAGATCTCAACTACAGGAAGCTGACAGGGGACAGGGAGTGGGACCACACAGTGGGCTTTCATACTGCACTGCGAGGTTTTGGGCCCGCCCCACTGTGCAGCCTGAGAACTCTAAAGGCCAACGTTCAGGTCGGTCTGCAGCCAGGCCAAGCGGAGATGCTCAGCACCCAAGATCCAGACTGGATGACCAGCGGCAAGTACGCTGTCATTCAGTTCTTCAGCCCACACTCGCCCACCAAGAATAAGACTGGCCTTGGGATTTCACTGGGGACACGTCCAATAGGAACGTCACATTGAGCTATACCTAAGCAGGAGATTGTTTGTAAGCCATAAGACAGTTTAGGTATGGGGACTCTGTTAAAGGGTGTCCTTGTTGGATAACACTTCATCATGTTAAGACAGAAGACCCCAATGCCAGGAAACCTGTGATTTGGCCATCATAGTCCATTATGATTTTACCATCTTATACAGTACTTAAAATCTCAGCACTTTCAGACCGACAACACAAGATTCTTTACAGTGACATTTGTATCCATTTTTGTGGCTAACGTGTTGTACACAATATATTGAATCCTAATGTTTACATGTTGACCTAGATATTATTTACAATCCTAATTTGTATTATTAGAACAGCAATACCTTTTTTTGTTTTGCTTGCATGTGGGGAGGAGAGAGATAAACTTCATATGCACAGTTTGAATTCAGGTCAGTTCAGGTTGTTGTTACACTGTTGCACTCACTGTCTTTGATATGCATGCATCAAAGCGTACAGAGTCGTTCATGTTCGTCAGTGTAGGCTAATCATGAGGTCATTTGCTATAAATTTCACCCAGTTTGAAGATGGTAGACTGTCATTGGGGCTAGTGTAACAATACAGTACAATGATGGTAAAAATGAATGCTTCTCAGTGCTGCTGGGGGAAATGATTTTATTTTCAACAATGGGCTTGATTCAATAAAGAATTACAATGACTGGTCTTTTTTTCCCCCGCTGTCATCTTTTTCAAGCATGAGGATATAATGGAACCTGTGGGTAATAGATTCTTGGTTTGGTAGTCATAGTCAGCCTTTTCACTTTGGATCCAGAAGTGCACCAGCGCAAAGGTAGTCAAATAAGCTAACCAATTGAGCTGAAATTACAAGAGCAAGGTAGCTGCCTCTCTACACGATGGTAATAAATCATCAGATAGCTTAAATGTGCAACAATAATTTGACATTTCCATCGTCTTATCATATGTTTGAAGCATTTTTAAATCCCTGTTCATAGTCGCTGTAAAACTAGAGCATTGACCTTTCCTATACTTAGCATCAGATTAGATCTAGTGCTAAAATCTCAGCACTTTCAGACCGACAAGGTTCCCCAAGATTTGAACACAAGATTCTTCACAGTGACATTTTTATCCATTTTTGTGGCTAACGAAACACCTGGAGAAGACTGAATGGCATCATCCAGAAGGTTGACATGCTTTGTGAACATTGTGAACCCATTTAGGTGATTTTAGTCTCACCGTTCATTTGCTTTCTAATAATATCATAGTGTCTTCATTTTATCCAGGGAAAATGTAAAAAAAACCAGCTGTTATTAGTGCTTCTTGTTTTCCACTTGACCTGACATTTCCTGAAACTGGGTTGTTTACTGAAGAAAGACACTGTACAGAGATGGGAAAATGAAGCTCCCGTGCCAAATGTTCAATTTTTCCTCGTGTTGGAGGTCAATAACTTATCACCCACATTTTAATACATTGCTTGTATATAAATGATAGAATGTCACTTAATTCAGGCCTTGTGTTTTATTACCTTTTGGTGATGCCTATCATTGAGTATTTACTAATACATTCATAATCTGAAACAGACCTCTTGCATATGTGTGAGTATTTCTACAGTCATATCAATCATCGTCTGTAGTGACTTTCCAAATGACACTATCTTTAAATGTTTCGAAGCAATGCCGGTGTGTTGTGTTCTTCTTGCTATAGTTTTTAAAGTGGTTCAACCTCGCAAGGTCTGTGTGTGTGTGTGTGTGACCTTGACTTCTGGTCCCAAAACATGCAAGGACAGGAAGAATCTCTGAAAAACAGCATACCTGGAGCTAACGTGCCGTCAGCGCGAACATTCATTCCTTTGACGCCGCATTGGTAGAAATACTCTTGTACCTTTGACGTGTTTATGTGGGGTTCTATTTGATTTGCGGCTATCGCTGATAATGTAATGATTGACCGACTGATCCTCCATTGCATGTCAGACTCTCATCAATAAAATGTCATCGCATACAGTATGATTTTTCTTTACTTCTCTTGTATTCATTTCCTTTAAATGTTTTATCAAAACGTGGGATTTAGATCGGGCAATGTCTGATTAAAGTAAGCATCTTTTTCCCCATTTGAGATTGTGTAATATTGGCTGTTGGAGAGAGACCTGACCTCCTACTCTGTTTGCCGTGTTATGGTGACCTGGCACTCAAACACACCATCGCTATCGATTTGGCTGCATCTTTAATTTGTTTATCCTTTTTTTAACCTGTCCCCTGTTCCCATTGTGTCCGAGTAGCCCAGCTAGATGTCTGAGAGTCAGGGGAGAGAGAGATGAGAGAGGCGAGCGGAGAGAGAAAGAGAGGGGAATCAACCAGTTCCAGTATTACTCAGCAGCTCTCAAAACCAAGAGACCGGAGATGAGGATGATTGATGCCTAAAAGGTGAGTATTGTATCACTCAGAGTAAAATTTGTTCCTCTGTCGGGCCTCTTTGTAGTTTTAAAGCGTTGTCTTAATGCAGCTGATTTCCACAGTGATTTGATTTGTGCACAAGTCTCAGGTGTATTCAATAATCTGGCTGCAAGAAGTCAGACTGGTCATGCATCATTCTGCTAGTGTGCTGAATATCAGCTAAATGAATGATAAGTATTCACAGGGAGGCTTACAGCAGGCTTGACCTTTCTCTTTCGATACCAGCTGTGACCGCTAAAAGCTTTTCAGAGTAAAGTAAAGGTAGAGTGGAAAGAACAGTTTTATAGGAGTGTAGGGAAGTTGTTTGGGTATCACCGTTTCTCTTTTTCTCTCTCTCCCCCACCGTTCCCTCCCTCCTACACATCTAGAGATGTATTAGAGGAAAAGAGGGGAAAAGCTCTGCTCGCAGAAAGCCTCAAGGAGGTTGGGAGGAGTCTTGGAGTCTTTTTGGGATTGTGTGTTTTTTTGGGCGAAAGCTAAAGGCAGAGAGGGCAAAAGGACTGAAAGAATAGTGGACCCTTCCTTCAAGTTGCCTGGCAGGCTTCTATGGTAAGAACGAGAGAAGAGAGAGAGACTAGTAAGGATAGAGAGACGAGAGAGGGAGAGCAGCACTCTTCTCCACCCACCCCCCACCCCCCCCCCCCCCCCCACCATTGGGAGAGACAGTCTAAATCATGTTGCTTATCAGTGCTGTTGTGCTGTGATGTTGCTCAGGCAGAGCCCGGCGCAGTGCAGGCAGCCTCGCGGACCAGTACTCACACCCAGGATCAGCCCAGCTGCCTCAGCGCTGGAGACCCTCTCCCCCCCGCGACTCTTGCCGCCATCGCGCGCCCCCCTCAGGTGACATGTACCCCGAAGAGAGCCGGGGGCCTGGAGGGGTAGCCGCCGTGGACTTCCTGGAGGGGGCATATGACTACGCAGCCCCTGCCCCTGCCCCGACCCCCCTTTACGGCCACTCCACCGCTGGCTACTATTCTGCCCCTCTGGATGCCCACGGTTCCCACTCGGATGGCAGCCTTCATTCCCTGGGAAGCGGGCCTACTAGTCCTCTGGTGTTTGTGCCCTCCAGCCCCCAGCTCAGCCCCTTCATGCACCCGCCCAGCCACCCAGGGTTGCCTAGCCAGCCCTACTATCTGGAGACCACCTCTACCCCCGTCTACAGGTGAGGGAATACAGTTTTCTATTTCTTTATCTGCACTAACAGAGGTTGGGAAAAAAAAAAAGTGCACCAGGACAAAAGTGAACTCAAGTGCTTTTCAACAGGTATTTGTGACTCTACAATTTTCAGAATCATTTATGTTTTTTGTACATTTGGAAAAGTAGCACATGGATGGGTGAGCTATTTTGATCTCATTCAATCCTTGTTTCACTGGAATGGGAATAGATGCCACTGCCATTACTTAACACTGAGATGTTTGGCCAGTTTTGTTTGCACTGTAGTCTGGTGATTATGTAACTGCCATAGACAATTAAATCAAAACATCAATAGACCTGTCTGGCTCATGTCTTTTTCTATTCACTCTATCATATTTTGGATACATAATTTAAGGATTTGTGCCATGAAGAGAAAAAACAACAACAATTTGTCTAGATTGTTCATATTATAATCCTTTTATATTATTTTTCCTACCGTTTTTATTTGTTCTACTGCCTTGTACTATTTTTGCTATTTAGTACCATTTAGTGATAGCAGGGACAAAATACTGGTACATTAACTAAATCCCATATTACTCACTCGTGACCTGAATTATGGCATTGGCAATCCTGTTTACTCCTCAAAAACCAGTTATGAACATACTATAATTATGTAACAACATTCTGTGATATTTTCTCTTGATGAAAAAAACCATCTCCATTATCTTAATAGAAAGGATCAAGCTTAGCCCTGGTTTCTAATTCCAGAGATTAAGGACTTTGTTAAGACCTTGAGAGAGGAACAATACGTAAGAACAGAAGTACACACGTACAGATCGTTTCCTGACTGAGGTGGAAACAGTGCTCTGCTCTGCCCTTGTCATTCGGTGTGTAGTGAAAATTAATGGGCTCTGTGTCTTTGTCTGGCTTTTACCTCGATTCTTTCTCTTTTCTGATTTTTTTCAAATAGACAAATTGTTTGAGTTTGTGTCCTGTTGGGTTTTATGATATGAGAACTATTGGTTTTAAATGCTCATGGCAATGCATTTACACGTAATAGCTTTATGGTAGCAAAACAAACAAACAAAAACATTTATTTAAACAAAAAAACAAAAAAATTAAATCTTTGAAATGATTCAAACGACTGAAACCTGAAACCTGTACCCTGCGGCAGGTCCAGTGTGGCATCCGGTCAACCGACAATATCCAGCGAGGAACTCTGCGGCACCACCGACGGGCCCGAGTCATACAGTGCGGCGGGGTCAGGGGCCAGGGCCGGGGGGTTTGAGATGGCCAAAGAGACGCGCTACTGTGCTGTCTGCAGTGACTATGCCTCCGGGTACCACTACGGGGTGTGGTCCTGCGAGGGCTGCAAGGCCTTCTTCAAGAGGAGCATCCAGGGTAGGAGTGCTCATGTCTCCTTGACACCTAGTGGATGTGATGCTGAAAACATTTCTGCTTATTCAGTAATGATCATGACTTCTTTGTTGCAGTTTTTAGTGTTGAAATGTCAACAAAAAAAATAAAATGCTATTCTTCATAATTGCTATTAGTCCACAAATTGACTAGCAAGAGATGGTTCTTTGTTTTACTGTATCTATCCTGGAAAGCTCCAGTCTGTAGCTGCAACATCCTGGGTTCACATCTGGCTCAGGACCCTTGTTGCATGTCATCCATCTCATCTCATTATTTGTGCACTGTACAATAAAGGCGAGAATGCCAAAACATAATCTTTCAAAAAAAACACAGTTGCCCATTAGTGATGAACCAGAAATGGACTTTCTATGGACTCGGTTTTCCCTGTGCAACATTCAAAATCACACAAGTCGCTTTTGTCTTTTGTCCTTTGTTAAGATGTAAGTCCTTTTCATTGTTACAGTGCATCCGCAATGTCCTCTGCAGACTATAGAAGACATTGCGGATGCACTGTAACAATGAAAATCTAAAAAGCTTAGATTTAAGTGGCTTAGTCATGTTTGTGATGTGAGGTAGAAGGAGCACCAAAATGTCTTATTTTGGGATATGATGAGGTCTTGCAACAAAGGACTGATCATAAAAAAGCAATGGTCTCCATGGCAATGACAAAGCTAAGATACAAAGTTTTAATTTTCCTCCATCCATTTCTCCATCTGCAATTTGAAATGGGACTAGACTGTTCCTGGCTACCAAATAAGCTAAATCTTCACAGAGGACTTGAAATAAGAGATTTTTTTTTTGTCCATTTCAGGTCACAATGACTACATGTGCCCGGCAACCAATCAGTGCACTATTGACAGGAATCGGAGGAAGAGCTGCCAGGCATGCCGTCTTAGGAAGTGTTACGAAGTGGGCATGATGAAAGGAGGTGGGTAGAAACGGCAGTAGACAGGTGCTGACACACGCACGCACACACACACACACACACACACACACACACACACACACACACACACACACACACACACACACACATTTGTTTGTTTCTTGTGAGGTTAAATGTTTTCAGTCCCCTGGGATCTGCACAATCAGTGTTTTCCTTCTTCTTTCTGTGTTTTAACATTTTTACATCTGCAAATAAATGAGCTCTTAGCTCAAAAGCAGTTGGATGCTCACTCTAAACCCTAATCACTAACTAATGTTTAACTGCCATCTATCAATCATGGTGCCTTTATTGGCTTGGTGCAAAGAGGAGACACCAACTATGAGTTGTGACTGTGCTGCTGGATGCAGATAAGCCTGAGACTAACTTTAACATGACCTTGAAATGATTTCCTCTTAAGGAGTACAACAACCCACATTTTTGTTTTCATACTTCTTGAATCACATGGGCATCCATATGCACTCTTGGATTCTATGGCAAGGACAGGATATGAAGTTATGTGTGGGGGTTATACAGGGAAGAGCCTGATAAATACCTCTGTGTGTGTGGGTGTGGGTGTGTGTGTGTGTGTGTGTGGTGTGGGTGTCTCTTTTCTACCACTTCTCCATCCACAAGGTATGCGCAAGGACCGTGGTAGTCGTGTTTTGCGCCGTGACAAGCGGCGGATTAGCACCAGCGGCAGAGACAAGGCCTCTAGGGAGCTGGAGTACAGAACAGCGCCCCCTCAAGATGGGAGGAAAAACAGAAACAGCAGCAGCAGTACTGGAGGAGGAGGAGGAGGAGGAGGAGGGGAGGAGGGGAGGAGGGGGAGAAAGAGGAAGTGGCGGAAAAGCATCCAGATTTGGCATGCCAGCTGACCAGGTGACCGATAAGCTACTCTACCAAACGGCTTCACAGTGATTTCAGAGCAGCTAAGGAGCATCTGAGCTGTAAAACATCGTCTTTAATAGACCGACTTGTGTTGTTGCTCACTCCCCGTCTCCCCAGGTGCTCCTCCTGCTCCAGGGCGCCGAGCCCCCGGTGCTGTGCTCCCGTCAGAAGATGAGCCGACCCTACACCGAGGTCACCATGATGACCCTGCTCACCAGCATGGCCGATAAGGAGCTGGTCCACATGATCGCCTGGGCCAAGAAGGTGCCAGGTTGGTTGGAACAGACAGAAGAGCTGCACGGCAAATAAACATTAACCTTCGTCAGTATAAACAACCATCTAATGCATTTCCCCAGGGAGTATTTTGTTTCAAGCACTCTCCTGAAGCTGGTTACTTAGTTATTGGACTGAGCCATTTATTTGATACTGAAACAAAGTAGAGTAGAGCAGTCTAACAGCTGACACACCTCTAAGTGAAACAGGCTGCATTTAGGGCATACCGGAGTATCTCAAGAGTCTGGTGATGTTGATCAAACATGTATTGTCTGTAAGGTGACCCAAAGTGATTTATTACTAATACTTTTGTGCAGCCTTAATCGAGGGCTGATTCCAACTATCATTTTACCACCATGTTTGAACATACAAGGAAATAAGATAATTAGAATCTATGGCTAACAGTTTGTATCCATGTCTCATGCACCGTTTGATAATTAATTAGTGAATTATATGAGTGAACAGAAAAAAATAACACAACCTCCCCAATACATTTGGCATAGGTTGTATGTAACACAACATTGTAGATAATAAAACGATGCATACATATAAGGTGATATGATCATTTGTAAAAAGGCTTTTTGTTAGCATTCAAACCCATTTCCTTTCCTTTAATGTTCTCAAAATAACTTGCTAATGAAACAGTGTCTTTCACACACAAACCTCTGTGTGAAAGCCTGAGTCCTGAGGCAACAGCTCAGGTGATGCAAGACCTTTACAATGGCATCACTCTGGTGTTGAAACACACCAAGGTATTTTTGGTAAACTAAAACTAAAACCTGTTAAAAAACAAATAAAAATCTAGACATCTAATCTAATCTAAACCAAACCAAACTAAAACTGAACCAAACCTATCTTGTACTTGTGAAACTGAAATAAAAATGTATGTGAAATGTTTTTAGTTATAGTTTGTGTGCAGGTTAAAAAGGAGAATGATTTCTGGGTGGAGAGACGTTGCACCATTTACACAACTCATGTCAAAACAGAGAAGACGCCTGTTTGAGCTAAATGGTCTGAACCAAGTGGCGACGACTATAAGTTAGTTGAAGAAAAATGGATGTACATTTAAAAATCATTTAGGATTTGTTTGTATGTGTACACAATACCTATGACAGACAAATAGCTGTCCTGAACTTCTATCACTATACCTTTAAAAAATACTACCCCTCCCAAATATATTTGGAAAAGTATATAAGAAATAAAATCTATATGTATATATATATATATATATATACAAACTACAATAACCCTGAGACACACGGGCAAGCATGTACACACACACACACACACACACACACACACACACACACACACACACACACACACACACACACACACACACACACACACAGCCATTATGGTGATGGTAATGACAGTCATCACCTTTGAGAGGATTGTTTGGCCAATCTGTTGGCACCCCAAAGAGCCTAAATGCAGGATAAGACACATCACTCTCATGCGTGCGTGCGCGCGCGCACACACACACACACACACAGGACAGACAGAGTAAATCCTGGATTTGAGGCATTACAACCGCGTGCGTCACTAAAAGCCCAAACACCCACAGTTTTAATTGCGAGGGGTCCCAAACAGGTACAGAGAGGAACAATGGGAGTGAATTGGCAGAATTGGCAGTAATTAGATATGAATTGAGACAGCTGAGTGCCAGTGATAAGGTGCTGTACGTCAGCAGAGAGATTGCAGATTCATTTTGCCTTCCCCTTCCAAGACTGCAAAAATAAGAACACATATTGTTATTTTCATGAGTGAGATTGTTAAATATGGTTTCAAGGATTGGCTGTTGCAGTTTAGACATTGTATTTTTTTTTTTGCTTTGATTTATAGAGAAATTGTTCAAGTTCAAGTTCAAGTTTAAATCGCTCATTTATTTGACCATCTAAATTTCGGGCTACCAAACAGCACCCCTGGAGCTGGTGGGGATTCAGTGCCTTGCTTGTTGAACCCGGGTCAAACCCCCAGCGGGCTCCGTACTCGCTACACCAACTCTGGCACATTAACAGCAATGATCACGAATTTGCACCGTGTGTGTGTGTGTGTGTGTGTGTGTCTCCCTAGGTTTCCTGGAGCTGTCCCTGCATGACCAGGTGCAGCTGTTGGAGAGCTCTTGGCTGGAGGTGCTGATGATTGGCCTCATCTGGAGGTCCATCCACTGCCCCGGCAAGCTCATCTTCGCACAGGACCTCATACTGGACAGGTAGCAGGGAGAACGGCCTTACTTCTGTCTCTCTTTCCATCCTTCCTCCCTCTCCCTCTATCTCTCTCTTTCTCAATGTCTTGCACACATGAACACGTGCACAGACACACACACATACACACACAAAAACACACACAAAAACACACACCTGAAGAGTGATAAATCAGCATTGTAGATTTTCCATTTCACACCTTGGCAGCCATTGTGCCTCTCCAAAGGGTCCGTCTAGGGTGAAAGACTAATTATATGTTCCCCATGGAGAGAAGAGCAGCCTCCCTCTAACCTGAAACACCCCTTCATCATTACAGTGCTGAGCTGGCAACCAGGACAGAGATTTAATCAAAGCCTCAACGCAAGGAATGATGGAAAAGGAAGAATGATGATGGGAGAGGTGATGGGGAAGGAGGCAAAGGAGAGAGAGCTAAATGAGGAGCAGAGAGGATGAGAAAAGAGAAATGCAGGGAGACTTGAGACATGGTTGTTTTGCAGGCACAGCCTGTTCCCTCCATTTCCCCTCGTGTTCAAAGAAAACAAGCTAGCCAAACCACAGTGTCTACCTTAGAGAGAGAGAGAGAGAGAGAGAGAGACATGGGGGAGACGGACAGAGACAGACAGACAGACAGAGCTTTTACCCTCTGATGTGCCTGATGGTCCTATTTGATCTGAAGGTATATTACAGAGTATTATCTCTAAAGCCTGGTCCCCATATGACTTGTCTACACCAATTGGACATGATGACTAAAACGCTGCGGGTGAGGGTTGACAAATTCCTTTAGCTCTGTGCTGGCCAAGTTTATCTTGCACTTCAACCACCGGATATTATCCATCTTTTTATCACTTTTCAACTGTGCTGACAACCAGAGCATCGCAGTGTTTCAGTCCATTAGTTGTCTATCTGGCCTGTTCTTTGGATCCTTTCTCGGTCGCAGATTAAGCCGGGTGCTTTTCTCCAAAGGAGTATCACAGTCTCTGTCTCTGTCTGACTAATAGACTAAATTGACTTTTTGTGTTTTATTAAAACCATATTAGTTTATTATGTGACTTATGGCCTTGCCTCTGTTTTTGTCGTGTGCAAAAAGAAATCAGATGCCTTATGTATTTATTTTTTTTATTGTCCCCCATGCTCTCCAGGAGTGAAGGGGACTGTGTCGAGGGCATGACTGAGATCTTTGACATGCTACTGGCCACCGTTTCCCGCTTTCGCATGCTCAAACTCAAGCCTGAGGAGTTTGTCTGTCTCAAAGCCATCATCCTGATCAACTCTGGTGAGTGAGGCGAAGTGCGCGTGTGTGTGTGTCACAGTGTCAGCCTGTCTGTGTGTGTCATGTGTTTTTCATTAATGTTCTTGTTCAGTATTCTCAAGATCCCTGAGAGCAAATTGTTACCTGGAAACACTGGCAGTGTGGAGCAACATTTTCAACAGTGACACATCTCTGATGCAAACACATGAACCCTCCAGCTCCCTTTTTCATTTAATGGAATTTGTTCCCATCCGCGCCACTTTGTTACAGGTTCTATTTATTTTCCCATGAGTAAATATTGAGTGTCGAACTACGTCCACAGACGTGGATGTCTGAATGCTATTCAGGCACATTAGCCGAACAGAGTGTTCTAGAGAAGCCTGTATCGTTAATATGCCAGATAGCTGTTCCCATGACAACGTGAGACAACACTGAGTTGTCCCAGAGATTAAGAAATTCTATATAGGAAATGAGTAGACTGAAATACTTGTGATATGCCCGTGGTGCAGCTGCTGGCCTGATGGACATCTGATTGCTGCGTGGGCAATGCTGTAATTGCATCGAGATCAACTCTCCTAACTTAGATGTACTTTTGCGAGTATGCTTTTTGTGTGTCTGTGCGCGTGTCAATCAAACCTTTTTCAAAGAAAAGTTGCAGATTCTTAGTATTTGTTTTAACGTGGTTGTGGTGCCAGGTGGGTGGGGTTCACCACGTCAGGACCAGGTCACATGATGTCAGATAAGATCGCCTGCTTTCCCCCGCGACTGTTTAAATGTCCTGACAGTCTCAGTGTTGTCCCTGGAGGAAAACCCCACCCGCCACCATATTGAGCCCAGTTCTGATGAGCATGTATGCCTGCATGTTTGCTGATAGGTGTATTTGACTCCCTATTGTAATCTCTAATTCACAACAGAAGGGTATGAGCTAGAAAAGTTGGAGTAAGCTATACGTTGTCTTTTTATGTTTCTGCACGCTTTCGTGATAGGTGCCTTCTCTTTCTGCACCGGCACAATGGAGCCCCTTCACGACAGCTTGACAGTGCAAGGCATGCTGGACACCATCACTGATGCGCTCATACATCACATCGGCCAATCGGGATGCTCGGTTCAGCAGCAGTCGAGACGGCAAGCCCAGCTGCTCCTCCTTCTCTCGCACATTAGGCACATGAGGTGAGGAGAGACCTAGACAAAAGACAAAATCCTTCAGGAACCATGCTCAAACCTTTAGGGTACTAGAACTAACATTTTGACAATGTATGAAACGCTCCAATAAGCTGATTTAAAAGACTTTTTTAAGAACCATAGATCTATTCTCATTCGCCTGTTATAATTTCATATATGGAGTGTATGGGATAGACTCAACATTTACAACAACATTTAGCCTGGATTGTCAATGTTTAACTTGTTCCACAGGCAGGTGCTTGCTCTGTTGCACCATCAGACCGTGACTTTGCTTGTGTCTTTGCTCTATTGGAGTTTGAAAACCGCTGAAAAACCATTTTGATTCAAAAGTGAAAGGTGCTTAACAAGTTCTTCGTAAGATAATTACAAAATGCGAAAATTAAAATGAACAATAAATGAAGAAGAAAAATAATTAAAACACTAAAGTCAGTAAAAGCAAGCCTAAAACGTGTGTTTTTAGGGCCCCTGATGGAGAAATCTCAGGCACCATCAGTTCTTTATTCTCATCCCTTTCTTCACTCTTGTTCACCGCCCTCCGCAGCAACAAAGGCATAGAGCACCTGTACAGCATGAAGTGCAAAAACAAAGTGCCTCTGTACGACCTGCTGCTAGAGATGCTGGATGCTCACCGCCTCCACCACCCAGCCAAAGCTGCTCAGTCCTGGGCCCAGGCTGACGGAGAGCCCCCTGCTACCACCACCAGCAGCAGCAGCAGCAGCAGCAGCCGTTCCCCATCGGCGGGCTCCTGTATCGGGCCCCGAGGCTCCAGCCACGAGGCCCAGAGCACAGCCCCCGGTCCGGGCGTACTCCAGTATGGCGTGTCCCACTTTGACTGCACCCACATCCAGTGAGACGGAGATTTATAGATCGTTTAAATGTCGCGAGTCATTCTAATGGATGGAAGGTTATCATGAATCAGAGGGTGTTGGGAGGAGCTGAAAGATAAAGGTTGTACATGAATTCATTTCATGAGATGATTATTTATAAATTCAGTGATTTTGTAGTTGTAGCTATTTAGGTAGCGATCTATTCAGCAACGGCAAGTATTCTTTTGCACTAATTCACTTCACAATCTGTCCTTGAATGCAGCTATTCTTCTTCTCTGCCTTTCATCATATTTGTGATTTTTGAGTGAGTCTAATGTCTTTACAGTAAAGCAGCCGTTAAGACATATTGTTGCATGCTGTTAGCTACAGTGATTCAAAATGATGAGCAGCTACTCTTTCTTTCACCATGTAGGAGTGCATGTAAAATTCAGACTCTCACGTGTTGCCTTGACAAAAGTGCACTTCTTCTTGGGTCAAGGGGCTATTGGGCATTGTTATCGCTTTTAAATTGCATATAAAGGATGACTGCATGCTAAACCGCGCTAAGGTTGGCATGCAGAGTGTATGTATGTGAATGGATCATTTCTCCTGTGATTAAATTGCCAACTGCAACTGCCAACACCATTGAAGACCAAACGTCAGGTATCATGTGGGAAATGCGCACACACAATATTTTTAAACGTAATGCTATTTGGGAAAAGTCATTTCAATTAGGAAATGAACAGAGGATATATCTGTTGTGCTACTGAATTTTGAATTGCTAAATTAATTGCACTCAAATCCACTGATTAAAAAAATAAAGGAAGTCAAACTTTGGTAATTTGTTTTTTGGAGTAAACTGAACTAATACATTGATTTTTGTCTTGATGCTGTTATTCTACATGTCAACCTGCACCATGCACGCTGCTACTGGTTACTATTCATCCACTAATACAGAGATTACATGTTGAGTTGGGCTGGATTAATACATGCCTCAAAAATTCCAATTATCTCATGGTCTGTGGCACTGCTCTGATTGGTTGATTTTTGAGTCTGGACCGGATCACATTTGAAAGTAGCTCATATCTGGTATCGTGTGCCTCCTTTCTTTGTGAACCTACCGTATACACTAGAGCAGCAAAATAAAACGCAGCTCCATCTTTAGAAAAAAGTGTGACATCTTCCTTCTCTGGGGATGCATGAAGCCGTTTCATATTTAGGCTCTTTGATGTAATGGAGAAAAAACTGAATCAAAACATAACATCTGAAAATTGACTATATTTATGATTAACCTTGGTCATAGTTATTATACCTAACTCTCTTGACATACGCCATTTTTTTCCCGTATTTGTTGATTTATTGTGACCATGTATAATTTAAAAACGGATTTCAAATATGTTAAATAATATCAATAATTAATGTCTTTAAATTCTCTTTCCTTTTTTAATTCCTTGATGTAGCAGCCTGTCTGCCTGAATGCAACAAGTATTATGTTTTTGGGGATAAAAATGGCTTAACAGCTGGCAGAATTCTCAAGATTATACAAAACTATATTAAAAAAAAATCTAATCAGCATAGAAATGATAACCAAACACTCAAATGCAGTTACAGTCTATTTTGTAGTGTCACATGTGCTCCGTGCCACTTATAGAGCCGTGTGGCCAAACTACCTGCTACGATCAAAACACTGGATTTGGTCACTGGAGCTGCAAATGTGTCTGTTTGTTTTACTGTAAATTTAAACAAAAGCATTGAGAGGGAAAATACTCAGTACCATGTTTCTCTAATCATCTGATATTTATGTCGGAGCAGGAAAACAAAGGAATATATATTTGATGTTTTATTATATGCAAAGAGAGTATTCTTCATGAAGTGGGCATTAGCAAACTGTACATACATAAATAACCATTTTCCTATTTCAGCATTTTTTACAGAGTTCGTTTTTTAACAACGCAGTGATTCTGATGTCTCCGTCACCTTAGCTCAATCGTCATTATCGCCATGATTACAAAGCACACTATTTCATGTCACAGCCATCTACTTCAACACTACCAGTGATTGTTTGGCTTTCTTAAAAGCGAGGGACTTTCAAGTGCATGCTCAAACAGAAAGATAAAAAAATAACCGCCTGTATTCAAAGGCATTTCAACATCAATATACAAATCACTTGCGTCTCTTTAACAAGTGAGCTCACATCTTGTTTTTCCCCTCCCATAGTTGCCCCAGTTGATTAAATATCGAAATACTGAAATTAAAAATCAGGAAATACAAGCCTTGGCTTTTGGGGGAAAGAAGTCGGCCATCTTGGCTGGACGGCTTCAGTGCAGTACCTTCAACAGTGCTCATGTCAGTGCTATAGGTTCAAATGTGAGCTCTATCGTGATGTGAAGAGTGTTGTTTCCAAAATGCTATGCAGTCATGTTAGAAAAAGAAAGTCATTACCTGAAGTTTGTTGTTCAATAGCACTAAAAAAATGCAAAGAATTAAGCTACTATCCTTCAAAAGGCACTAGAATGTTTTAATTCTGTGCTGTTCAGTCATTTTGTCAGTTTTTTTCAAATGAATTTCTCATTTTGGAACAAAACTCTTCACATCTAGGATTGTGAATGATTGCTACATTTGCCTAGTCTACAATTTACAAGTATAATATCCCACACTCTAGGTGGTGCCTTAGCTTCATTGATACTAACAAGCTCTTAACTGATTGAACACAAAATAAATAGTAGCAGCACTGAATTGCATGGACAAACAGCACAGTCGACTTTGGCTCCCAACATACAGTATATAAATAGTGCTTTGTTTTTCATTGATTTCGCAAGTTTCTCCAGAAACTTTCAAAAAATAATATACACATTTAAGTTAGAAAGAATTAAAACAACAGGTATTATTTGGATTGGGTAGGGGGAGGGGGGGTCCCAGGCAAAGGTCCATTGGTGCTGGAACTGGCTTGAAGGAGGTGAGGGGATTTCAGAGTCGTGGATCTCTTTTGTTCATGGGGGGAATCTGACAGTATTGTCGTGGATATCGCCTGTAAATCACTTCATATGCCCCCCAATGGGGAAAGAGTTTGCTGCTATAGGGCACGGGGTGAAAAGGAAACATTCATACGAGTCAGTGGAGTCCTTGGCAAAGCGGTAGGTAGCTATCGGTCCTCATATAGGCGGAGGTCCGTTGGTGTAACGCAGCATGGGATGGAAGGAGCGGGCAAAGTTGTTGGCGTGGTGGCAGCTGTAGTCCTCCTCGGTCATGGGCACCAGGCAGGCCAGACCGATGAGGAGCAGGAGGAGCAGCTGGACGGGGAGCGCAGCCCTGAGGACCCGCAGCAGGAAGGACTGGCCCTTTGAGGACGAGGAGGTCGATGAGGAAACGCCGTCCGCGAGGTCAGAACGGGAGGAAGCGCAGCCAACGCCGCCTGGTGATCTGGTCCGGCTGCAGGAAGACAGAGACAGGCTTTAAATACGGCAGAGAACGGACCTGGGTTTACTAGTATTTGCAAAATCTTTTCAGGGTTTGGTTCAGTCTATTTGGGTTTTTCCAACCATATTAGTGCCAGAAAGCTTATACAATCCCAGGAAGTGGATTAGGCTTCTGTGATTGACAAGCTTCCTCATCCAATCTGAATTGTCCCGATGTGATTCTGTCACAGCAGGTTAAAACGTTATTTTACAGCATTAAAGGTTAAAGTATTGTTTTGCAAATACTATTTGACCCAGTCCTGGTGGAAAAAATAGGCCGGCAGCAACAGTAAGGAAAGCTAGGAACACAGAAATGCAACAAATACACCCAAATCCAACAGGTATTGGAGATCAGCAGAGTTAGAATAAGAAACATCAGGAAGTTAAAAGACACCAGAATGTTCACACACAATTGCACACACACATATACACACACACACACACACACACACACACACACACACAGGACCGTCCATATAACTGAAAATTCACCAAGGGCATTCCTAAATAGCCGTCTCTGTCTCACTGGGTAAAATGCTCTGGCTTTAGAGCGGAGTGTGTGAGAGTTCAATGTCACGTCTCATTCCAAGCAGAAGCGGGAGAAACGCCAAATGCCTCTCCGGAGATTTCCAGAGCTGGAGCCAAGAGGCAAGAGGAGGAACACCATGTTCTTACTCCGACTCATCCTCGGCAGGGCTGCAGGAGGGGCAGACACGCTGAGACCCCTCCAAACCTACAGTCTAGTAGCCCGCCCCGGATATTTAGTCCTCCTACATCAACAATATGGCTAGTGTGTGAGCAAGTCTGAGCCTGTGCGTGTGTGTGTGTGTGTGCGTGTGTGCGTGAGCGTGTGCGCGTCTCCTACAGGTGGTCCACGCTTTAAGGCCAGAAACCTCTTGTCTCCATGGCAACCCTTCCTTCTTTGCTGGATTTCAATTTCAGCAGCCAATTAGTTGGTAATAGGGAGATTGCAGTGCCCGGTGCTTCTCATATAAAGGACGCTATCAGCGGGAACATACACCCTCATTACTTCTGCTATATCACTCACGGCGAAGACCAGCTTGGGCCGAGGTTTCACCGGGGCTATATGCTTTAATTGCCATTTAATGGAAGTCATAGAAATGAAGGAGAGACAGAGGGTGAGTTAAAAAGGTCTGAAAGGAAAAGAGAGGAGAGGCAGCGGGAGTTAAGGCGGAAGGAAATACCACAGAAATGAATGCGCAAGATCCTGCTTTTCAACTATGAAGAAAAAAATTAAACAGAGGAAGGAAACGTGAGAGAGAGAAAAACAAGAGAACTGGAAGCAAAGGAGGGAGAGCAACACTGGGGCTCACATAGTGCCATCTAGTGGGCGAGAAAGAATACTACTAGGTTAAGAAGTGAAAAAAAGAAGTGAGAAGCAAAAAAAAAAAAAAAAGTATGACAAGACAATTTCATTGCGCCATTCAGAACAGCAAGGAAGAGCAGCAGGGTGAAGAAAAGCACAGAAACAAATTTAAAGGAGAAAGGGAGCAGCCTGATGTAGGCGATTCCCCTCTCATTTAACAGCTGGTAACGTGGCTTCTAGAGTGAGGGAGGATCATGGAACGCAGGGTTAAGGGGGTTGACCAATTTGAAGAGGCTGAGATTACCCTCGTCAGAACATACTGATTTGCGATTGGTTGATTGACATTTCTTTCATTGCTACTGGAAAAAAGGTCAGATCGAGAACTACGACTAGATCTAGAGGGGCGTGGCTTTCGTTCCATCATCCTCCCGTGGTTCTAGGATCCAGGAGAGAGGTACCTGTGGCGCGGGCCGCTTTCAGGGCGTCCTGGGTGGGCCTGACTACTTTTGCCCCGGGGCTGTACCACGTAATGAGCAGGGGGGAGGGGGGGTAAAAGAAAGAAAGAATGTTTCAGTCCAGGGCAAATAAAGACCAAGCTTCAGATGAGAGAAAAACAAACAAGTAACATAAAGAGAGCCGTAACATTGCTAGAGAGAGACCATTAACAACCAAAGAGCAGCAACATAATCAATGACGGTGATTGGCTGTCAGAACCAAGAAATCTGGCTTCTCAAGCCTAACGCCTCCAAAAGTCAAGGTTACAAAATGTTGATAAAGTGAAATAAGTTTCAACTGTTATTTACACAATCAGAGGGACAGTTAGAAAATGGTATCTCTTTACAAGCATGGACTCCTATGTTCACAAGATGAGATCGATCAATTCAATCTTTACAAAAATCGTTTCGCCACAGTTACATTACAGTGAATCGAAAAGCCAGTTTTTCTTGTACATTTTTGGTTACACAGATCAACATGGTGTGGGCAGCATAAACCATCTCAAAAAAGGTGGGGGGGGGGCAGCAACATATCTGCTGGTGTACATGTTAGCAGGGCAACTTAAAGCAA
The DNA here is from genome assembly GCA_034670385.1 of Hoplostethus mediterraneus. NCBI lineage: Eukaryota > Metazoa > Chordata > Actinopteri > Trachichthyiformes > Trachichthyidae > Hoplostethus > Hoplostethus mediterraneus. Next base: position 2,209,733 of record JAXDDW010000015.1, read on the forward strand.
CTGACAGGGGAAAAAAAGGCCAGACCATAAAAACAAAAGGGGTGGTGGAGAGGGGATATTTATGCACTGAGGCGTCTACATGCATCTGGGAAAAATAGGGAGGAGAATATGATGTATTAGTATTTCTGGGTCTAATCTGGTGGTGGTGGTGGGGGGGGGGGGTAATCAAAGCGGCTATGTCGGATGTTGTACAGTATATCTTACACAGCAGTTGCTCTACAGAGGCTAGCCCCCCCTACTGGACAGAATGAGGCAATACATTACCGATCGTTTGCGACTTGCGATGGCCCCCTCCGACACGGGACCAGCTGATCCAGATATGTCCGATTTGATAACAGGAAGTGCAGGTAGGGAGTCCTGTAAAACAAATCAAATGGAATATGCCGCTAATGGAGCAGTGATCAGACTTCAAAACTTCAACTTGAGAGATACTTTTAAGGTTTAAGGTTAAAACATAGAAGATCTTGTCTGACCTGTCTGACCTGCTGCGTGGTCTCCAGCCTCTTCTCCAGGCCCTCCAGGTCAGCGCTGACCTCCCTCAGGAGCAGACGTAGCCTGTTCCAGATCACATGCACTTTCTCCTGGGCCTCCAGGCACTCGCTGCCCTGGGCCTGGATCTGGGCTTGGGCCTGCTCTGAAACCTGGGGCTGGAGTAGCAGAGTCTGAGGCTTAGGGTGGACCAGCAGCTGGGCCGACAGCTCCTGGAGGGATGACACCTTCTGCTGGGAGTCCAACAACTCACGCTTGATTTGCTGCAGGTTGATAAAGGAGACGAAGGAGTCAACTAAATATCACTGGTCTTGACATAGTATTAGTCAGAGCAGAGGTTCCCAAACCCTTTCACCCAAAGGACCGTGGATACAAAAATCAACAATACGAGGCCGCTCTATTGAAACCTAGCATTGGAGAGACATACTGTGAGTGTTCGGTGGTGAGCTCGTAACGTTTCACGATCCAGTTTGGGAGGGATGGGCACCACCTCGTTCCTTCTGCGGTCGATGTTCTCCAGCCACAGTAGGAGTCCGTGGCTCATCTCGTGGAACTCCTGGGGGGGGAAAGATGGCAGAGTAGATATTACTTAAGTTGTCAAGTAAAGTTTGTAATCTGCGACCAATGATCGACCTCTTTCGGTTATGATCCATTTTTATTTCATCTATTAAATCCACATGAGGGGGGAATGTAGACGGAGGAGACACAGGGTGCTGAAGGGTTTGTAAGGCTGGAGACATGGGATGTGCAAAAGGGGGTGCAACAAATATTACAAACAATATTAGGAAGGCGTCCCTAATATTTCGTAGTCCATGAGTGTGTGTGTGTGTGTGTGTGTGTGATCTATAGTACCTGGCACTGCATCAGCGCCCTCTGTAGCTCCTCCCTCCAGTCCTCTAGCGAGGTGCCCAGCCGATCCCAGCGTGAGTTCATCTCCTTAAGCCCGTCCCTCAGCTCCCACGCCTCCTCAGAGTCAGGCTCTGATTGGAGGAAATCGGCACTGCTCAGATTGATAGACAGGACCTCTGACTTGTGGGCATCCATACCTTTCTGCAACTCCTGGGGAGAAGAGTCAATAAAGACAAATTCAGAACAGCGTCTGCGTCTGTGTGGGGAAAGAGATTATTTATAATGGCAAATGGACAGTAGGTCTGCCTGTGTGAACGACAATGACTCGTTTTGCTGCTAGCCATGTTGTATGTGTTTAGTGTGGTGTTTTCTTTTATTGAGCACACCAAACCAAATTATATACCGCAGAGTTTTATGTACAATCTCTGCCACTGTGCTGTCAAGATGCAACTTAGTTAGCAGTAGCTGTAAATAGACCTGGTGCTGATAGATAGAGTGCAGTAAGTGGGGGCTGGGAGGTTGGCAGCAGGATATGGAGGCGCGTGTGGGGGTATGTGTGTGTGTGTGTGTGTGTGTGTGTGTGTGTGTGTGTGTGTGTGTGTGTGTGTGTGTGTGTGTGTGTGTGTGTGTGTTGGTGGGTTTTAGTGGGTTTTGGTGGTGGTGGGGGGGGGTGCAAGCACAATGCATTTGGGGCAGGACAGCAAGCAAGGTCAGTGATATCAAATGACTCTAAACCAACTGTACACACACACAGCTCCAGAATATACACTTAGAGAGAAAGGTGGATAAGCAGAAGATGTACAAACTCATGCTCAATCATGTGTGCAAAATAATTGGAATTGTGATACTGATGACTGCGATTTCCAAATTTCAAGACACTGTAAAATGATCACAGGGAAGAGTGTGTGAAACAGCTTCCTGAACAAGATATTCTGCTGCTATGATGATTTAAACAGAGAAAATCCTATTCATTTTGAAAAGTCATTGTGAAAAATATGACTTTCTTATCAAAATTGTGCAGCCCTAACTCAGAGACAGACACACAAACACACACACACACACACACACACACACACACACACACACACACACACACACACACACACACACACACACACACACACACCTTGAGCTTCTTGATTCTCTGTTGGATGGTGTGTATGTCAGTGCTGAGCTGCAGTCCCCGGAGCTGGCTGAGTTCGGCCTCGGACTGACCCAGCCAGGCCCTCATGGTCTGCAGGTCTGAGATCAGCTGCTGCCACTGCTGCAGGTTCTGCTTATGCCTGTGCTTCTCACTCAGAGACTGAGCCTGGATCAGCTCCCAGCGCTCGATCACACCTGGAGGGAAAGAATGAGTTGATGGCTGACTCACTTAATACAGGTACATAACAATTATCTAAAGTGATATTTCAATTTTTGAATTTTCGAAAATTACATCCACATGGTTACATTACATGGTTTTGTTTTGTTGCCATATGTAGGTGTGTTTGTGTGTGTGTGTGTGTGTGTGTGTGTGTGTGTGTGTAACTGACCTGCACTCTGAGTGTCTGTGCTTATGGGGTTGGTGAGGCCAGGCATGTCTTCCTCCTCCTCAGTCAGCTCTCCCTCCGCTCTCTTCACTGCGTCTATACTGCCCCGACACTCGCCCATCAGACGCATCTAGAAGAACCACACGAGAATGAGACAGACAAATACAATGACGTAAAAGTGTGCTGCAAGGAGCAATTTGTGGTATCCGAGGCATAGGAGGGCCAAGGGCCGACATTGACAAGACACAATACTTGTATTTTACATTGATTATTTAGAAAGATAACGAGAAAAATAATTTGCGAAATCACAGTTACAGGATATTTTTACTCACATAGCCCATGTACGTGGAGTCCAGTTCAGGGCTGGAGGTGTTGGCGGTGGCCTCTCTCTGCTGGAGGTGGTAGCGTCCTGAGTCCAGAGCCTGGTCCAGCTGTCTCAGGTGGGCATCCAGCTGGCCCGGCTCACCTGGACGGGAGTCATGAGAGGGTCAAGAAATTAGGAGGAAAAAAAAAAAAAACGACAAACCAAAAAGGTACAGTGTTTAATACTGTTATCAATGAGTATCGCGTTTCTTTAGCATGCTGCTTTGAATAGACTGTTGCTGATACATGTTTAGAAAAGATGGCATGCATATGATGTGCAAAACAATGATAGAACACAACAGTCACGTTTGAACAGAATAAACTATTAGCTGTGACATGAACACAAAAAAAAAAATCCAAGCAACTGCATCCAAACGAGAATAAAAAATGCGATGGTTGAATTGGACCTCTGCATGCAACGGTGTCATCTTTGCATGCTCTTGTGTTATTATGGTCTTGACTGTGGGACATGCTTACTAGTGTGCTACTGGAAACAAGTGCATTTTAGTGGTAGCTTGTGCTATAGCATTCCTTATTAGCATGCTAGTCAGTGGTAGTGGTGCTTTAGTGCATTCACACGAGGCACCAGGGGGGCTGTCGTTGCCTACCAGAGGAGGATCTCAGTGTGCTCTCAGTCAGTTTTATATAGGCCTCTGGGCTCTCTGGGATAACTACATCTGGGAAGAGAGACATACAGCACACTACTTACAACGTGGGTGTGATTGTATGTGGTGTCTGTCCTAGTCTACTGCTCGGTCATTCAGTATTTCTTTTAGTCACGCCAAGGCGGCAAGCGGTGTCGTCAATAACGATGGCGATCAAGTTGCCGTCCACGCGATGTCCACACACCACCCCAGCGTTCTTATTCTGTTTATTCTGTGTATTTTGTTTACGTTCCTGTTGTTATCAACGTTTAATCCATCTTTGCCCACTGTCCTGGACAGGGATCCCTCTCTGTGAGGCCCCTCCCACAGGTTTCTTCCATTTTTTTAGTGAGAGTCTAAGGTTGGGGACTGTCGTTTTTCATTCATTTCACTGTAACTGTGATTAAGGTCTATACAAATCAACTTGACTTGATTAGTGATGGATTAATAGTGTGATTCTCCTTAGATTCTCCTTTAATAAAAATGACTAAAATATACAGCATATATATGACAGCTGATACATCCAAAGGTGCATTCTTCATACGGCCTGTAGATGTCACCATACTTCAACACACGAAATTTGTTCCCATCTCGTTTGAAAACATCTTATACTTGTCATTTCCACGAGCAATCAGCCTTTCCAATACCCTGCGGTGTTTTCAATCAGTCTGTGTGATGTTGACTTAGCATCCATCCAGCCATCCATCCACCCACCATGCAATCAGTGAACACAGACCCACCTGACAGCACAGTGGCAGTCGTCCTGAGATACTCATCCTCCTGCTCCGGCCCTCGGCTCCTCTCCGCCCCGAGGCCCCTGCCCCCGGCGCTCTCCAGGCCTCTGCTCAGGTCGTAGTCGTGGTCCCACTCTAACGGGATGGAGTCCACGCTGGCCGGGGTGTCCCGCCCCGAGCGGTCGGCCCGGATGAGGGCGGCTGTACCCGAAGCCGGGCGGCTGGAGGTCCGGGGCAGGGAGGAGTCGCCCCACTGGAGCTCAGAGAGGTCGCCTCCCTCCTCCATGTCCAGCTCTCTGTCCGATCCGTCCAGCTCATCGTCGGCCAGCTGGAGAGAGACGGACGGCAAGGAGGGAAGGAACATAGAAAGATGAGAAGAAGTAGGCAAAGAAGGAAGGAGGGAAGGAAGGAAGAAAGGAATAATCCAAGCAAGAGAGAAAACAAACAAACAATGCAAAGAAAAGAAAAAGACAAAGATAGAAAGAAAGTTGAGAAAGATGGAAGAAAGTAAATAAGAAAGAAATACAAAAAGAAAGAAAGATACAAATAGGTTAGTTAAACATCAGATACTTTAAAGTACTCTTCCGAGAGGGCCAATCATGTAGCAGAAGGCGGGGCTATAGCTTTTCCAACCAGTCTGACAGCATGAGAGCGCAGTGCGTGAGGTACTGTGAGGTGAGCATGTGTGTAATACTGCACTGACTGTGAATGTCGTGTGTGTAAAACGTGTGTGTGTGTGTGTGTGTGTGTGTGTGTGTGTGTGTGTGTGTGTGTGTGTGTGTGTGTGTGTGTACTTGTCTTGTGTCAGCTGTTTGGTGAAGCTATGCGAGACATATGTTTTCACCATTCACGTCCCAAGTGGTGCAGGAGGTGTGAGGTTGTCTCCAGAGTGTGTTTGATTCAACATGATCCATGAACTGGGAATTCATGCTTGCAAAAAAAGATGTGTTTTGTTTTGGGGGGGGGGGGGGGGGGCATCTGATACTTCTGTTTGGGCAGTTGGATATGTTGTCATCCCGTACACATGTTTTTTTTTTGTTGTGATTGGCCACTTCATACCTCTCATTCAAACCTGTCCCTTAAACTATGTGGAAGAAGGAATCTGCCCTCATACATTTGTCCAGAAAGTATTCTTATATGTAGAATGAAATCTATTTTAGCAGGAAATTAGACACCATTAACTTTACCAACATCTGGCATCTATTTCATAACTTTATTGCCAATATTTCACAGGAGAAATAATGTTAGATAATGTCAATTTTTTTGCTATTTTTTGCGTTTGCTAGCCTGCGTGGATTGCATCTGTGATATATGTGGACATTTTATTGTAGGTGTGTATTACAAGCACTGCATATGTGTCAGAGTTCACTTAAGTGTGTGTATGTATGTGCAACGTATCTGTGTATAGACAGGTCTATCTGTGCATGTGAACGCATCTCTTTACTCACGGGCAGGCGCGTGAGTTTCTTGTAGTATCTGTCGACTCGTCCGAACACCTCCTGGCAGTACCTCTGCAGCTCCTCCAGCTCCTCCTCGATGATGGCGGCGTCGAGAGGCTCGCTCTTCTCGATCAGAGCCTCGCCCTGCCTGAACACCAGCTCGATCTTCCCCGTGTTCAGACAGATCTCTTGCTGGAACGCCTGAGCAAAAAGCCACACCGCCCCCCCCCCGGGTCAGAGCAGAGCCGAGAAGTCTAGATTGCGATAACCTTGATTGTTTCTCTTCTAGTTTTATGTTCATGTTATTTAGTTTCCCCCTGCTGTATTCTGCTGCTGTTTGCTGCTGCTGCAACGACCCAATTGCCCCACAGGGATCATTAAAGTTTCATCTTCTCTTAATGAAAATAGAATAGAATAGACACTTTATTGACGCCTGGGGGAAAGCTGATTGCCACACAGCAGCTAGTATACACAACATGCAAGAAAATATTGACTTTGCTGCTAACTTGCATCTTTATGGTGTTATTTTTCACGTTGGGCTCACCAAACCAAATGTAATGCAGTGGCTGCTACGTCAATGAAGTACTAAATCTTAAATCTTGACTATTGGATCGTCCGTTATGCCGGTCACTCTTACCCTGAGCTGTTTTATCTTGGCCTGGACGTCACACTCAGAAAAGTGCTCTATGTTGGTGAGCTGCAGGTCCATCTCAGTCAGCCACACCAGGATGCTGTCTCGGGCCGTCTCAAACTCCTCCCTCTGGCTGATAAAGTGCTGCGTGAACAAGAGGGAGAGAGACAACCATGCTTGAATAATGCATGAACGGCGGGAAATTGGTTACGGATATTACCTTTAATGAATACTGCCTGCAGCAATACTGGAATGAGAGGATTTGAGCGCTAATAGAGTGGAAACATACAGGCGCACTATATTCAAACACATCTTCTTTCAATCTTCTTCCAAACCTCTCGACGCATCACCCCCGGCCGGTGTACCTTGAGTCTGCGTAGGATGGACGCCACCCTCTTCTGCAGGTTGTCCCATCGCCTGTTCCCGTCGTGCACCATTTCTCGGAGGCGGCAGGAGGAGTCGGTGCGGTTTTCCCGGGCCAGGCGGCGGTACTGCTTGTTGATCAGCTCCAGCTGGGTCAGGCACTCCTGCACCTGGCGCTGGAACGCCTGCAACACACACAAACACACACAAGTTACAGCTATGAAGAGAATAGACATACTTCGATATATCCCACATGGTATTATATTTCCACTCAACACAGAATATTGACTTGATCTATCTATCGGTTTGCTCTGTGCCAACTTGAGACCCAGGGGTCAGGGGTCAGGGTGTGATAAAGACTAGCACACTGTAAATCTCCCTTAAGAAATGAGTGGATGTTACATGTCCAAGTCCTGGAAGTCATATCCCTGTGTAATGAACCCTTTGACCAGTCAGGCACCAATGCAGAACTGACACCAATGACCCAGGCCACGCTGAGCGGCGAGCAGGAATGTGCACGTGCACGGTCATGGTGATGGACTGGAGCATCTGCAGCTGAGCAGACCAGGCACAGACAGGTTTCAGTAACATGACACCCATCTCTCTCTCTCTCTCTCTCCACTACCTTCTAGCGGCTTTCTATCAAACAGTTCAGTTTGATAGAATTTTCTCACACAGGGGGAATTTAAATGGCCCAATGGGAAAGGTGCAAAAGATGATTGAATCCTGGTGACTGGAATCTATTTGTTTTTGTCAAACACTTTTGAACAGTCCATCCTCTGATTATCTCCCGCCTCAACATCATTGCATTTCAACCGAAAATATATACAAAACGCTATCACACATATTGTGCTCTCACTCTCTCACAAGCACAATGCAACTCTCCCTGTCTTCTACTCCACTTTCTTTTTTTTTTGATGATGAATCAGAAACAAACGCACCTCAAACTTCTTCAGCTCCTCTTTAGCGATGGTGTAGAGAACTCCAGAGGAGTTGGGCAGCGCCGCCGTTCTCTCTGAGGTCTTCAGCCACTCCTCAAACCTGGAGTAATCGTCTAGAAACTTCTGCCACAACCGCCACGTCTCCTCAATCCTGCACATAAATGCAGGTCAGATATGAGGGAAATGATGTCATACCAAAAACTTTCTTAAACATACAAACAAGCATGCTCTCTTCTTTTCTATGTTCTGTTGTTTTGATTCTATCTGTTGTTGACTAATGTACTGAGTGTCTTTGAGTATTAAAACTGTGACACAGAGTATTATTATAACTTTAGTAGTAGTAGTAGTAGTAGTAGCATATAGGACTTGGTTGATGCTCAGTATACAGTGTACTATGCGATGTTTATCCGTGAGGCACTGACTTGAGCCTCCTCTCCATGGACATGGCGCAGATGTTCCTCCAGCGCCGGTCCAGCCCCCTGGTGGCCTGCTGGATGGAGTCGCACTCCGTCTCTGTGGAGCAGGCGTCACAGTCGTGGAGCAGGACTTCACACAGGTTCAGCACAGACGCCACCCCTGTGCTGTGTTTCTCTATGTCCCTCTGCAGGTCCTGGGGATGATTCACAATAATACTTAAAAGGTGCTATGTGTAGCATTGTGAGTTTCTCAAAATGAAGACCACATTTCCCACAAACCCGGTTGCTTCCTGTGGTAAATATGATGTGCCTGATGATTCAGATTAAAATGACTTAATTGGTCAACTCATTAGCTAATTAGAATTTGCTTTGACAGGAGGAGGCTGATTGATTGACATCAAAGATGGGATTGGAGCAAAAAAAGATGACAAGAAAGGGGCAGAAAAAGGAAAAAGGACATAGGATGAAAAAAATAAAGGGTCAAAAGAAAAAAAATGAAAGACTGAAACTACATCCAGGCTTGCAAAAATAACTTACTCTGTTGCATTGTTACAAATTGTTTTTGTTAACCAAATACTTGCAGCTTGAGCAGCTTGGTTTATCTGTAGACCACTGCAGTAAGAGCACCGTGGGTCTGGCAGACTGAGTAGTGAACTCCAGCTATGGAGAGGAAGGAGGTCACTGGGGTCTCCAGTCCTGATTTAGACCTGCATCTTGGCAGCAGACATTCAATCTAGCTTAAATCAAACAGCCAGACACAAATGCACGAGTCATACTGTGGTGTCTCTCAATGTGTTGTTCCACCAGCTCAGTTTGACTCATGTTGTGAGTCATGTTCTGTCACCACTTACTATTTACATGTCTTCTGCAATTTAGGTAAACAAAACTACTACATTTTCGGCTTCACGTCGGCATCGTCCGCAGCTGTTTGTGTGTGGTCCCACCCACCTGCTGCTGGTTGATTTTCCTCTGAATTTCCTGGTCATTACAAGTGTCGTAGACGATGGGCCGGGACAGCTCCGTCTCGATGTGAGCCAGCCAGGAACGAAGGCTGCTCATGTTCTTATCTAACTGCTGCACCGCCACCAGGGTCTCCCTCAGCTTCTTTACCCTGGGAGAGAGAGAGAGAGAAAGAGAGCGAGTCAGATCGAATTCATGTAATTACCGTAAACACTAAGACAGACGGAGGACTATCCAGTTCTGCTACACACACACCTTAAAAACAATCCATTTATTTCACTACTCAAATACAGAATATTGCCTCAAGAAAAAGAGCTTAATATTGTGTACTAAGGGACTGTTTTCAGACAAAATTGCTAATAGCATAAGAACGTACCATAACATACAATGTAAATAGGTCTGAGTATCAAAACATACACATCAGTACTGTAGTTATTTTGGACATTGAGAGCAATTTGAAGGCATCACAAGGAGTTGAAATGTATTGAAAAGCTTTAAATTGCGGGATTCTATTTACAGGTGCAAATAACGCAGAAAATAATCAATTACAGAATAAAATACGCTTTCAATCAACATAGCGTGATCCTAGACAAAGTGGGGTTTCAAAACTGTTCGAATCAAAACATTGCAGTAGTGAGTCTGAGGCGATCTGAGGTTCAGATATGGGTTTGGTGGGAGGTGTCTAAACTTTGCTTGAACCCCACACAACAACCGGGAACCATTTTGGACCTGCGAAGCTTTGACATTTCCAAAAACCTTGTCATTGCAATCCATGTAATGTTAAAGAGACACCTCAAGATGCAGAGAAACTCTCATTCCAAACCTAATGCATCTATTAGATCCGACCAGCCGGCCAAGCAATCTCTTTCTGAGTCGAGACTTGAGAGACTTAAAAGCGAAGGCAGGGGCCATTAGTCACGGCGTGCACTAATTAAGGCCAATGTCTGCTACCAACACACACATTTAGCAGGTCTACGCCACTTTGGAGACCCAGTGTTATTATGAGACTGGACTGCGCTGGTCTAGGGGCAGATGCTGCACAACCCAGTGGCGCCACACTATACATCGGATTGTGCTCTAAATATGGAGCCAGCATCAGAATAACATGCCTTGGAATATGTCAGCCTACTGTGTCTCACATGCACACGTCCTGGAGGATACAGTAGGTTTGGTTGTTTCCATTGTAGGACAACATGCTCCTACTGTATGTATCCTCTTATAATCTTTGTGATTTCACTGAACCACAAATAACTCAGTGTATACAACCGCATCTGGTTAAATAGGAATTGCAAAATTAGTGTTGTAGTACAAGATGGGAGGGTTTTATTGCATCAGGGCAGGTCAACTGACTGTCGGATACAATGTCAATCAGAACAGGATGCTATATTGACTACTCATTGTGTTGTATGTAGCATCTGGTATTGCAGGCAGGTTAAAACAAACACTAAATAATTATTTCCAATTCCTATTTAACCCACCAATTTTTTTCAGTATAGGAATAAACATAAAAAATCTGCCCTTGACTACAAAGCTAAAATAATAATCTTGCAGTGAAAATGTTACAGCCCAATATCACAACACAATATAATCTAGCTAAAGTGCATGAGGAAAAACAATGCATTATAAATGCAGTTTCGTTGGCTGCAATCTTCAAGAGAAACAATTCCAGCATAAATTGTCAAGATTGTCCTGCCTGTTGACATCGCAGTCACATTCCGGCAAATCCGCGTCCTCGCTTGGGCATCCTGCCATATTCTCCGTCCCTAAATCCAAAACCATGGGGGTGAGGAATTCCCAAAGTCAACGCTAACGTCAGGAAGCGCTACTAGCTAGACCCAAACACCCTTCTCTTTCGTCCGAGCGCTCCAAATGGGACTTTCTCTAAGCCCTGTCTATGGAGGGAGGAGGGGAAGGAGGTCGGTGCTGGGGTGGCACAAGTGTGACTTATCAACTGTTGCTCTCGAAGGTTAAAAAAAGAGAACCCCAAACAGTGTGTGTGTGTGTGTGTGTGTGTGTGTGTGTGTGTGTGTGTGTGTCAGTGTGAGTTGTCTGAGAGTGACATGTGCTGCTGTTACTAAAAGAAGACTTACAGTCAGAGGCATGTGCCACAGAGCTGGCCTGTGGCTGGAATGTCATACAGCAAATGTGCATGGAGGGAGCGCGCATGAACAGCAGCCAAGGTTCCATGCATGTGAGCGAGCAACAAGGAAAGTTTTCCAAAGTGTTCCTCCTCCGTAAGAAAAAAAACAAACTTCCAGAGATCGCAGATTCCTCCACAAAGCTGCAAAATGTTCAAGAGAAACACCGAACTGAACACAGCGACAGACGGACTGTGCTTGTTGTTTTTCAGTAAAGGACGGATATATGGCTGCAGCTGTCCTCCCCCTTCCTCCCTTCCTCCCTTCCTCCCTTCCTCCCTTCCTCCAGCCCATTCTCAAAGGACAACAGCCTCGAACAGAGAAAGAGGGATGTCGTTAGGTCAGTATGAGGCAGGGGTTCGACCGATTCAGGAGGTGGACTTTCTTAAAATCCAACAAATAAAGAAAATAAAATGTTCCATTATGAATCAAGTAATTGAGAATGAATCTTACATCATGTGTCATCTTTTAATGTTAATTACATTTTGAACAGGCTGATTTGACCCCAACCCTGGTGAGAGGAATTGGGATTGGATCTCTCTCTGCGTTTGGTGGCTCCACGAGTTGGAAGCCCCGCTGACACTAGCCAGGAATTCAGGAAATGCCTCGGCGGCATTGTGGGAAAATTAGTTCCCCACAAGATTGACATGAGGGAAACCATGGTAACGGACTCTGCCTTCAACAATTTAAACGCTTCCCCACTAGGAGGAGTGATTGAGGCCGACCCGGAAATCAGATTTTGAGGAAGTTACCCTGCAGTTTGGGTTACACTGTTGTATGAAATGAGCTATACATAGAGCTCAACAGTGTGCTTCCGGAAGTGAAAATCCCATTCATATTCTGCATAGGGATTTTGATTATTAGCCATAATGTTGTAACCATCCAATGTAGACTCACCACAAGCTAGTAGGTTGTGAAACGATAGTGTATGCTCCTGTAGAAGACACAAGTCCGTATAATATCAACCTTGTTTTGAGAAAAACATGTTTTATTCGCGACGTCATGGAGAAGTACTACACTACCCACAATCCTAAAGTGTAACAGCGACATCTCTGATTGGTGGAGCTGGCTGTTACCATGGAAATGTTTACCGCACCCGTGAACGTCTTGTCAGCTAACATTAACGTTAGCTACTAACGTAACCTAGCTAGCTGCTTATCCTATGCAGCTGGAACGAATCACTGTACCATGTCGATGACAACACTTTACACTATACTATATGAAACACTATATATACGCACACAAAACAACAACAATATCAACACTATACTATTGACAAATGTTAAATTCAAGAAGAAGCGCGCTAAACTATCGTTAGTTTGGAAGTTGTTGGAAAAGTATCATTCGCAATGGTTTATGGGATGAGTAGTTCCTTCACTTGTACACAGTCTTGTACCTTTGCCTTTTCTTCCGTTTTCCAATCTTTTTTTTGCTCAGAATCAAATGTTTTATGGTCACGATTCATCGTCTAGCTGGTTGGCTTGGTTCCAGCCTTAAAACTCTTTCTAGAAGGATTTTCTGAAATGTCTATGGAGTAAATGAATGGGAAATTTACTTCCGGAACCAGAGCCGTAAAAAAAGTGGGCGGTCACTGTTGCGCTCTATTCTTCTAACTGGTTCCTCACTTTTCTCATCTTGCCTAAAAGCATTATTGTCCCACCTTCACGGGACTCAAACCATCAAACAACAGTTCTCCACGAATGCTACCCCCTGCCTCGCCACCCGCTCCACCCCCTGGTCTTGACTTGCCCTACTTTTCCACTCCACTGAATGAGAGAAGACAAGAGTTGAGGTCTATTCTTGCACCTACCTGGCAGCGATGAGGTCCAGCAGGTGTTGCCAGCGCTCGCTGACCTTGCTGAGTTTGTGCTGGATCTCGGCAGCCTTGTTGTCTTGGCTGGCCCTGGCCAGGCGCTCGCCCATAACCTGCAGCTGCTGCTTGTTCTCCTGGGCTACACTGATCTCCTCCTGGTAGTCCTGGTGGGGAGACACAGAGGAGGTTGAGACAGGGAGGTGTGTATGGTGTGTGTGTGTGTGTGTGTGTGTGTGCGCGTCACAGTCAAGACCAAAGTGAGCAGAGTGAGTTGAGTGTTTTATCAGTTGCTATGCTGTCTCTTGTGGTAACCAGGTAGGTAGGAAACAATCGGTCTGTCTTGTGTAGCTTTACCACTGGTTAGAGGAAATGTGGCTAAGCAATTGTTATTTTTGATCATGATTTTGAACAGATTTTGAGTCAAAATATCCAAAACAAGTCCAAAATCTGGACTCAAGACCAGTTTCAAGCACTACATCCCTGGTGTGTGTTCTGCGTACACGTGTTGGTTTGCTTCTGCGTGTGTTTTCAAGTGCATTTACTGTCGTGCGCCAAAAATCACCTTGCGCAGCTTTTCGATCATCTCCTCGATGCTGATGTCTCCATTCTGGGATACCTTGCTCTCCATCTGGGTGAGCCACTCGCACAGCTCCTTGTTCTTCTCATTGAACACCGCCCACTCATTCAGCTTCTCGCTCACCTGCTGCCTGCGCAGGGAAAGCTGAGGAGGCGGAGAGAGGGGGAATGGTTGGGGATAGAGCACAAGAGGGAAGGAGACGGGTGAGAGTGGATATGAGAGGAAGAAGGGATGGGGGAGGGATAACACTATTTCTTCTTCTTCTCTGTCTCTCTATCGTAGCCAAACACTTCTTCAGCGAGAGCATTTATACTTAACACTCAAAATGTTCGCCTGGACTTTTTTGCTTATCTTGACTATAAAAGGGTCAGTAAATGTCCTGTGAGTAAGTGCTTTTTCCCGTTTTTCCAGAAAACTTGGAACTTTCAATATCTGGCAGATATTTACAATTTACTGCCAATTATAAGTCTAACACATTCAAACTAGCATTGGGTTATTCAAACATTGCTTTATTAAAAAAAAAAAAAATGTTTAGATATTTATGTGTGTGAGTATGTGTGTGTGTGTGTGTGTGTGTCTACCTGGTGGCAGACCTCCTCCCACTGGCGCTGCAGCAGCTGGAGGCGTTCCTGTAGGACGGTGAGGTCATCTGCACTGACCACGCCCCCCAAGGAGTCCCTCAGCAGGAACAAGGAAGTGAGGTCATCGGTCCAGCTCTCCACGCTGCTCTCTAACTCCTGCACCCACATGACAACAACAAAATACTATTCTGTAGGATACGTAGAGAAATAGATTCATGACCACAAACGCAAAGGCACACTTGGACTGGCCTGTTAAGAATTCTCTCTCTCTGAGGGAAAAACATTATTCCCCTGAACATGAACACAATTTAGTGGAGCAATGAAGACCACGGAGAAGCACCCCGCTAACCGACAGCCACAGTGAAATACAGCAGGAAAACAGAATGCACTGCACTACTGAAGCTCCACTGTAGCTGCTTTACCCTAGGAAATGACGAGGAAGAGCAAAAACAACCTACATCAGACCTTCAGCATAGACACAAGGCAATTTGACCCTTGTTATTATAGGAAGGCATGCAATAAAAAGCTCAAGATTCATTCTGAATGTCATAAGAATGCAGTATCTTCAGTGACATTCAGAAAAACGCGTATTTAAAATGCCAAATTCAAGGTTGCAAGCGGGATAAGGTAACAGAAGCACCTAACCTTCTCCTCCTCCGTCGCTGTGCTGTAATGATTTGTGGTCCCGGAGAATGTCTCTATTACGCAATGTGCACAAACACACACACACACACACACACACACACACACACACACACACCCCAAGGCGAATACGGATGCTCTCACTCTCACATGCACACACACTCACACTCTCTCTCTCTCTCTCTCTCTTTGTCTCTCTCCCAACCCCCTCTCTCTTTTCAGCTGATGCTAACACAGCCCTCCTCCTCCTCCTCCTCCTCCCTGAGCAGCTGAGGACATGTCATGCATGAAACATAACTGCATGCGGGGTCCAGCCAGTGGATCCCCGCACACCTCGGATGAGATGATTGGACCACGAGGGACGCTGTGGCTACAAAAAGCATATGGAGGCATCTTCTCTGTGAGAGCCACATTGGTAATTCTCCACAAAGACTGACCAAAATGATTTGTTTAAATTAGGATCAATTAATCAATTAATCAATTAATTAACATCAGAAATGCTACACCACCACAGAAGGAGGAAAAAAATATTTAACAACATTAACAATGATCTGAAAACCAAATCAAACAATGTCACAAAATGAGAGAGAAGCTGATAGAAGAAGATCTCATGCTGCTAGTCTGTGTGTTCATCAGATTAAGAGGCAAGACAAGTGTGTGTGTGTGTGTGTGTGTGTGTGTGTGTGTGTGTGTGTGTGTGTGTGTGTGTGTGTGTGTGTGAGAAAGACCCTGTGACAGAGACCAGGAGTAAGAGAGAGAAAGAGCAACCGACTCGAGCAACTCACCTTGCAACGGACTTGCTCTGAGTGTAGCTCCTCATGGTGGTCGGGCAGCGGCGCAGACAGCTTCCTCTTGAAGGCCCTCAGCTTCTCCAGTGACGCATCTATGCCCTTCTCACATCGCTCCCAGTCCTACACACACACGCACACACACACACACACACAAAAATTAGAGCAGAAATACACGCACACAAACTCCAGATCTACCCAGACTGAGAAGTTGCTATAAATCCTCCCTGCAGTTGCAGCAGTGGTGACTGAGCAAGTCTGAGCAAGCTGCAGGATACACAATCATACACACACACACACACACACACACACACGCAGGTCTAGCTAGAAGGCAGTGCAATAACCGCGGCTGAAGCTCGACCACGTCAATTCTCATATTTGTAGACAGATTCCAGTCCACTCAGCTCCCAACCTCCACTGCAACAGCATGAGCCAGAGTGATACAGCACAAATCCACCAGCCAAAGAAGAGAATTAACCCAGCTTCAAAACAACAGTGGGAGGTTGTGCTCCAATGGGCACGGATTACAGCTATATTTAGAGTCTGGCAAACAGTACAGTTCAGGGTAAAATAAGGGAATATTCGGTAAGAAACGCAGCGACAAAGTAGCATACCTGAAGCAAGAGTCATGGTAAAAGAAAACCCCAGCAAGACAAGAATAACTAGGCAGCCACCGAAGCTGCTGTCCAAGTGCAAAGCCAGGATGGGATGGTGGAGAGAGCGGGAGGTGGTGGGGGGAGGGGGGGCAAGGAAGAGAAAATGAGACAGAGAGGAGCGAGAGAAAAGAGAGAGCCATCTTCTCTAGAGAAAAAAAAAGCAAAGCCCCAAAACCCGGATGCTTTCTTTTTAAACTGCGTCACTCAGTCCTATTCAAAACAGCCCATTATCTCAAGCCTGCAAAATCAACCTCGCTAGAAATCATTCCAGCTCACTGCCCGGTGCCCACAGCCTGAGTGTGTGTGTTTATGTGTGTGTGTCTGTGTCCTGGGCCGCCATTTCTTTTTGTAATCGTTGTGCATTTTTGACATTTTCTTATCTATGAGTGGGTATGCACAAATGCGCGCATATGTGTGCTTGCACGTGTTTCAAACGATGATTGGCAGTTGATCTGAGCACACACTTCTCCCATCTCTCGTCTTTCCCCCGTGCACTCTGGCTGCGATGCATAATTCATTCGATAACTTGGTTCCACACCGCCCTGCATGGACAACCAGGCGGGCTCGTTAGGTCACCTTTACACTGCATCATGGTGGAGCCGCTGCTGCTAACTTAGCATGCCAAAGTGATTCAGCTATACATCTACCTGCAACAGTTAGCAGTAAAGTGATGCCCCATAGTAAGAGTGATGCTATCTCTCAGATGGATGTCAAACTCCAAAATATCCATAATAAATCATTATAATGGAAAAAGACATGGAACTCATCAGGGTAAAACCAAGGAAATGATTCAATAATATGGAACAAATCAATCAAGGAACCAACGAACTGAGGAACAGAACATAGTCCACACTTATGAGTTATGAGTTTTTACTGACTTTGAGCAAGGCGGTGCAGCTCCCTCTTCTGCTGGTCCAGGCGGTGGTGGGCGTGCCTCCACCTCTCCTGCATGTCCATGAGCTCCGTCTGCAAGGCGGACTCCGCTCTGGCGTCGGCCGTCAGCAGCAGGCTCCGGCCGGCCTCCACCGCCAGGATGTAGCCTCCCTGCTGCCGCTGGAGGACCCGCTCCCTCAGCTGGAGGAGCAGAGACAGGGACAGCGGGCACACGGGGTACAGGTTAACTAAGGGGGTCTAAGGGTCGGAGACGGGGCGAGGGGTTTGCGTAGTAAAGGGGATTCAGATTTGGCTGGGTTTATTTGGAGTTCAATTAAGTGCGTTATGTAGATTTGATGAAAGGCCTTCAAAATAAAAGGTCCTACCTACCTGTATCTGATCTAACATGTTTCTGGCCTGCTGCAGGGCCACGGGTTCTCCTGGCTGATGGACATCCGGGTCGCGTGTCACTTCCTGGAGCCACCGCCGCAGCTTCTCTGCCATCTCCCTGTAGTTCTGCCACTGGTGGACCAGACTGTCAATTATCCCCCTTCGCTGCTGGGCCCGCCTCACCACGCCTTGCCACTGATTGCTCAGCAAGGCCAGCTTCAGGCCGAAGTCGTCTCTGTGAGTAGGACAACAGTGAGCATTACAAACCATCCGTCAAGATTCAAAGTTAAAAGTTTTAAAAAAACCATAGAAACAGCAGATATTAGTTGTGAGACGGGAAAGTGTGTGTGTTCGACGGTGTGTGTGTTTACCTGTCGTCCACTTGTCCCTGGTCCAGCATGCGATGGCCGTCACTGATGATGGAGTAGAGAATCTGCTGTCTGCTGAACATCTCTGCCTGGAACAGCTGCAGATGCACACACACACACACACACACACACACACACACACACACACACACACACACACACACACACACACACACACACACACACACACACACACACACACACACACACACACACACACACACACACATTCATGAGTACATCATTGTACATATTTTTTGTACACCACACCAATAAATACACCAATAAGCACACATACTCTATGTATACACACAAAAACACCACAAGTACACAATCATACTAAGACGTACACTGCCATACCACAATACACACACACACACACACACACACACACACACACACACACACACACACACACACACACACACACACACTCCCTGTCCCTCTGACCTCGTGGTCTCTCTGCTGCTGCAGCAGGCTGTGGTAGTTGCCCGAGATCTCGGCAGCCAGCTTTTGTTCTGTCTGAGACAGGAAGTCCATCCAGGCCTCACACTTCTGCAGGAAGCTCTGCTGCTGGAGCAGCACCGCCTGCAGTTTACTGGGGGGGGACAGACGGAGGCAAGCAAGAGGAACATAAACAACATGAACATCACAGACGCGCTAACTCTCTGGTCAGACCAATAGCAGATTGACAGTGATAGGTGCGACATAAGCTGAATAGATATGTGGTCATGGATGTAATGGAGGCTTAAACCTACCTCAATTCTAAAATAAATTAATACTACTTGTCTATTGGTGGTTGCTCATCTTATGGTGATCACTGACTGTTTACCTATCTAGCGTTGCTATATACAGGTCAGTATGAGGGGTGTGTAGGTACCTGAACCTCTCAGTGAGGTGAGCAGAGTGAGCGACCCAGGCTCTGTTGAGGCCCTGCAGGCGTTTAATGTCTCTGTCACTGACCGGCAGTCTGTAGGCCAGCTCATTGACCCGCTCCAGGTCTGGGGACAGACTGCTCAGCTTCAACAGGTGAACCTGGGAACACATCGTCACACGTTTTTTTTAATAGGTCAGTCCGTTCTGCGCGAGGCCCAAAGCTCGCTCACCCAGTCAAACTTTACTAAGATAAGATAAGACTTGAGGATGTACTTTTTGTACCTTGAGTTTCTCCATACACGTCTGGATGACAATGAGCTCCGGTGAGCCGACCGGGTCCGACTCCTTCAGCACCTCCTCAGCCTCCTCGGCCTGACGGATCAGTTTGTCCAGCTGATCTGTGAAACCCTCACAGTCCTGAGCTCCAGACTAGGACAAGTGAGAGAAAGGGGGAAGAAAGAGGGAAGAAAGAGAGTGAGATGGGATCTTTCTTGCTTATTAATCACATTTTTGTACTTTGGGGTTGTATACTAGGACAGCGTGTGTGTGTGTGTGGACGCACATGTTTGTGTGTGATGCTGCCTGCCCCCCCCCCCCCCAGCTCCAGCTATCCTACCTGCAGTACTTCCTGCTGCCTGTGCAGGGCGTGCTCCAGCGTTGCTAGGCGATGTGTGAGTGACAGATGGTCTGATTGGAGGGCTGCCATGGAGGAGGCGTCGACCTGGCTCTTCAGCTGTTCCCCTAGAGCCTGCAGCTGCTGGAGGGACCGCTGCACTGAGGCCTGGTCACCCAGACACTCCTGCAACAGCAAAGTCAAGAGACAAATACAGGATGTTAGCAACAGAAAATCATTGCTCAAAGGCTGCCTTTTTATTTGGACTGGAGCTCCACTAAGAATTAGAATCATTTTAATCACGAGTCTGATATGATCTGGGGTGGCTCAGATCAGTGTTGACTGGTGTGGTTAAGCTTGTACACCCCTGACGCGACCAGATAATGGGATAATTAACATCCTCCAGCTTCACACTGGGAGACCCCTGCAGTGTAAATGAGGGGCCCATCTTTCCCTTTGGGGTGTCCCACTCAAAAGGCTTTTGTTACAGTGTGCTGTGAAGCTACATTCAACTAGACAAACTGACAGCAATGGAATTTGGTGTTCTGCAGAGGGGACAGCGGCTTTGTGAATCCTTAAAATGAGCTGACAAGCTGTTTCTGAGCCTCTTCACAGGTCCTTAGAAACTCAACGAGAGTGAGGCTGCATTCCTCATGAACTGTCAGGGGTTTCTTCCAACACTCTGTGTGTCTGTACTCACACTGCAGTCCTTGATCCAGGCACAGCTTTCGTCTTCCGTGATGTCCCTGTCGGTGGAGCTCTTGAGTAGGCGGTCAGCTCGCTCCTCCTGCCTCTGGACTGCTGTCACACACTGGCCATACAGCACTCTGTAGCGCTGCCACAGCCCCAGCAGGGCCTTGCTGCTCCTCAGCTGCTCTGAGATCTGCTCTAGTAGACCGTTCCATCTGGGACAGAGGAGGACAAGGGAGTTATAAAGTGGACTCATTAGGATTATATCTGCAGTTAGACTGAAACAGACTCAAGATGCAAAACAAGTACAAATCCTGCACAACCCCAACAGTGAAAATTCCCATTTTCCTAGTTAAAGTTAAATTTTCACAATAATAGAACGTTTACCTCCTTTAATTAATCCAGTACTGGTCAATAAAGAGCAGATATGATTTGCAGAAAGTGATTTAATCAAGTGCTGATCAAGTTTGAAAGCATGTAGAGGAGTGAAATGTCTCAGCCCCTAACTGAATGACTTTTTCACCATGGTGAAAAGTAAAAATGTATCCTGAACCTCGGTGCTGTAGCTCAATGGGTGGATCATGGCACAAACTAATGACGTATTGTTAATAAACCAGCTGGTGTTTTTGTGTTATTGTTCTACCTGATGTTGACGTCCCGGAGGGCGCAGTTGAGCGTCTCGGCCACAGACGGGTGGCACTCCGTCAGCAGCTGGTGCGTTACGGAGCCGAACTTCCTCAGACTGCTCTCCTGCTTGTCCATCTCCTCCTGGAGGTTCTGATACACACATAGACACACTCTCAGGGTTTGACTTCATCATCGCCATTTCAACAAATTAGCTCAATACACAAATCCTCAAACCTCATATAAAGAGGGCAGTGTAAGTGATGCGCTCCTCACCTCCAGACTCTCCACCTGCTGCTGCACCGCCTCCAGAGACCCGTTGAGGAGGCGCAGCCTGGACACGGAGTACCTCCCCTCCATCAGGTAACCGTTAATCTCCTCCGCAGCTCGCCGGTACAACGTCCACTGCTCCAGCACCGACCGCAGGCTCACCTTCATCTGACTTATCTGGAGGCGAGGGAGTAGGATGGATGGATTAATAGATAGATAGATGGATCGATGGATAGATGGAGAGATGGATAGATGGATAGATCACCATGTGGTCCAGGTTGGCCCAGGACTGGTTCAGTCCTTTGAGGGTCCCCTTGACAGCCGAGCAGGCCTCTCCTTTCTTGTCCTGGATGAGAGCATTTCCTCGTTCCTCTGCTTTCTCTAGATCCTTCTCTTTCTCCTTCACAAAGTCTTCTAACTCCTGTGAGAACAATTTATTTAAAAATTTCAGTACTATCTGATGTAGTATGTACTGTGGATACAAGTATGTGGCATTCATAGCTGTGCCGTACCCCTACCTGGCAGTCTTTGAGTGCATTCTGCACCGATGCTACATCCTCTATCCTGTGTCTCTTTTTCAGTTTCTCCTCCTGCAGGGTGAGCCAGGTTTTCAGGGCCTGGACTCCATTTTCGTGCTCCAACCAACCTTCTAGTATTCCTTCCAAAAGCTGAATCTAAGAAATGCACACAAACTCATGAGTACACACGTTACAAAAAAAACAAACAATATGACAAGAATATGGTCTAAAATGTCATGTCTAAACCATGTCATTCACACAGTACACTTAGGGAACTCTACCTTTTCAGTGATGAGCCCCTGTAGTATCTGCCAGCGTCTGTTCATGGCTCCCAGCCTCTCAGCAAAGTCTGTCTTATCGCTGCGCTTCCCCTCCACATCCTGGCTGCTGATCTGCAGCACAGACTGGTTGACGAAGTCCACTGTCAACTGCTTACAGGTCAGGTCTATACGGAAACCCTGTGGAACACACAGATAAGATATAATGAGAGTGTGACGAGGAAGAGAGGAGTCTGTGGTATTGACAGAAGAGACTGTGTTGTACCTTATACTTCTGTAGGACGTCTTGGACCACCTCTGAGCCTACAGCTCCCATGATCTTGTTCTGGTCTTCTTCTATGATGTTCTCCATGAGAGTAATCCAGCTCATCAGCTCTGTGATGGCGTGCAGCGATGCCAGCTTCTCCATTTGCAACTGTGGGAAAGAGAGGAGAGGAGTTACAATGGTACAAAAAGACAAATATACGATAACACTTCTCCTCCTAGCACCAGTAACAAGCCTGCTCCCAGACCTGGTGTAGCTTCTCCTGCACCACGGGGATGCGTGTCAGCAGCTCGGCCCACTGAGTGTCGACTTGGGCCAGGGCTGACCTCAGACCAGCTGTATCCACCCTTTTCAATCGCAGAAGCTGGTTGCCGGTGCTCAGCACGGAGGAACGCAGAGATGACTTAGCGTCCACCTCTTTGGAAAACTCCTATCAGAAACACACAGGAGAGTCAGAGTTGGAGGTTGATCTGGATGATGCGTATAGATTGTATTCTGAGGTGTGGGAGACGTTTTTCCAACTGCTCCGTCTCCACGGGATGAACACTCTTTACGAACCAGGAAGGCGTAGAGGTGATCTCTGACAGTCTCCAGCTCCTGCGGCACAGTTACCGACTGAGTAGTCCAGAACTCCAGCCGGTCCAGAGCCGACCTCAACCACTGGCTCAACTCTGCTGACTCACTCTGGTACCTGGGGTTCATACACAGGACAAAAAGTGGTCAAACGTCTGTAGTTCTGAGAGACCTTTTTCCATGCATTGAATCAAAAAAATCGGACTCAAAGAACAATATTATTGATTTGAGTCCTTTCATATAATTTCTTGAAACGGTTGCATTATTTTTTTTGTCTGATAAACAATCAAAAGGTGTCATCGCCGGGCAGACAAACACTATGACATTATTCCAGCTTGTCGCTGTGCCTGACCTGCTCCAGTGTTTGAGCGTGGAGTCGAGTCGGTGCAGCTCCTTGTTGACCTTGGTGGTGGAGGAGAGCCAGTGTTCTCCCAGCTGGGTCAGCTGGTTCTCCAGGTCCGAGCAGCAAACGGACAGCAGGAGCCTCTTCCCCTCCTCCAGCACCTGGTAGAGCTGGGGCTGGTGCTCCGCCAGGCTGCCCTTCAGACGCTGGGGGACGGACGGGAGATGGAAAAGAGGACTGACTGACTGAATTCATGTGATAAATGAAAATACAATAAACCAACAAGCATACAGAACTGCAATAAAGTAAGATGAGCTTGACTACAAGGTTTGAAAGAAAGAAAGAAAGAAAGAAAGAAAGAAAGAAAGAAAGAAAGAAAGGAAGATGTAATTTCCACTGGTGGTGTGATTACTTGTATGCAGGCATAAATGTCTGCATCCGCGGGTGTATGCATGTGTGTGTGCGGTATACATTTAAATCCGGTACCTGGTAGAGATTGATCCTTTCGGTGAGTCTCTCCTCCGTCTCCTCCACCAGACCCACGGTAGGGATACTACACTCCACAGCCTCCAGCTGTCTACACAGGGCCTGGTAGTCCTCCACCAGCCTGCTCCACGACTGGCCCCGGCAAGGGAAGGGAGTGAGAGGGTCAGTTATTGTATTCCCACATGCTTTGTACTCTTCCCTCCATCTACCCTTCAACCACTCTTTTGTCCTGTCAGCCTTTAGCCTGCTAAATAGATAGATTATCAGCTATTCTGTTATTTCTGTTTTTTCTTATGATTCAGCTGCCTCTGGGATGACAGTAAAGACTAGACTGAACTCTCATGCTCCCTTTTCCCCACCCCAAGCATTAATCAACAGCTCCCACCTCCAGTATGCCCTCCAGCTCCACTCCTCTCCTGTGGGCCTGTTTGAGGACATTATGGGCTAAGGCCATGGTCTCCTCCAGGCCCTGGCTTTCTCTCTGCGCCACCAGACCAGACACTTTACTGTAGAAGGTCTGGGTCAGGATCATATGGCACTCCAGACCCTGGAAGAACTCCTGGAGAAGGACGGAGAAGAGGTTTGCAACATAACGTCAGGGAATGACTCGAGACTGAGATACTGCAAAGCATCCAAAAACAAATAAGAAAAAAATAACAGAACCCTTACTTTGTGTTTGTCCAGTAACATCTGAACCTCTATGACAGACGCCACGGTCATTTTCTGGTCGGCAGCCATCTTGTCCTGGGCGGTGTCCACCAGGTCAGTGAGGTCGTGGAGGGCAGCTTCGTACTGGGCCTTCAGGGACAGGCCGTGGTTCAGGCTGCTACGCCTGGAGCCCACCATCAGCGCCAGCTCCTCATACGCATCCTGGACAGAGCGAGGGGCGGTGGCTTACCATCAACATGTCAATCAACAAGCAACTACAATCAATACGGCATGTGTACCGCCCATTGGTCTTTGTAACCATGGTTAAGATTACATGAAATAGGAAAGAAATAGGATAGGAGCTCCACAGCAGGGGTTACTGTTACCTGTAGTTTGAGTAGTTCCTGGTTGGAGACATGGTCAGACTGCAGTCCCTCTGCTCTGGTCTTCAGCTCAGTCACTCTGAGCTCAAACTCCCTCAGACTGTCCTCCACCTCTGATAATGTCTACAAAACACGGAACATTTTCAGGAAAAATCTCTCGGAAGCCGCTAGAAATTCATTACATCTCTGGGTAGAGTGAGTAGAGTGGGTAGAGCGTATATACCGTTGGTGGGTATCTCACCTCTATCTGTTTGGATGCGGGTCTGTCCGCAGTTCCAGCCATCCTCTGAAGCAGCTGGTGTTTACTCTCGCTCAGAGCTGTGAACAGCATCCTCAATTCATTCTAGCAGGGACAGCAGAAATAAAGGGTAAACGAGAGAAACGTGTCGCCTCCCACCAAAGATGCATCTTCCCTACAAGTTTCATAAACATTGGACTGTTGGTGTAGAAGTTATTTTTGGAATTTTGACCCTTCGTTATAGCACCCCCATCAGGTCAGTCAGTGTAATCGTTAAATGCTATAACGAGCGTTTACCGATCATATTAGACATTTATTTTTCTAAACTCATATCAAACTGATTTGAGTTATATGAGGTTAGGGTCTTGAAGAAAACACCTGTCCAGAAAACAATGGCAAGATGCATCATCCCTCCATATTTTGACCTTTAAGTACAGCGCCCCCATCAGGCCAGTCGGTGTAATTTTTCAAACGCTAGAACACACTGCAAAGATGCATCTTCCCACCTGGAAGTTTGAGTGCTCTTGCAGCCTGTCCCTCATGCTGTCACAGTGCTGCTCCAGGGTGGAGTCCAGCAGGCCCAGCCTCTCCTGCAGCCCGTCCAGGGTGTCCTCCATCAGGGCTCGCTCCTCTCCTCCACACAGCCGCCCTGCTCCTCCACCCAGCAGGTCTCTACACTGGTTCACTTCCCCGGTCACCTCCTTCAGCTCTTTACTCAGGCCCTGAAGAGAAGAGCCAAAGTCAACATCACGTCAGTATATTTCTCACTGACTATGAGGGATCTGCACGAGTTATTATAGCAGATGTGGCTAACAAGCTAGCTCTTCACCTCTTGTGCTGTGTTTTATATGTCAGTATGTTATATTTCTGTATGAGGGAACAGCGCTGGTCAATGTACTCGTTCTCCCTTACCTCTAGATGACAGAGTTGTGTCTCTGTGTCCTCAGACAGCAGCACTGGACCAGAGAGCAGCTGGTTCTCGGCACCGTCCAGCCAGGAGGAGGCTGCTGAAATGGCCGCGTACAGGTCCTCTTGCACCATTACCTCTCCCAAACACACCTGCCGACTTACTGCCGCCGTCCGCTCCCTGCGAAGAAGTGTAAAAAGATGGTTGCTCATTACATTGAAAGCTGTCATGTTTGTCCTTGTATCTGAGGGACAACAAAAACAACAAAGTTTGCTTCAATAAGGTTATAACATCCGTGCAGTACCGCTATTCTTCCCAGAGTCTGGCTGCAGGCCTCAAACAAAGCTCTGGGGGAGTGGGGGTCCTGGCCGACTGACTCGCCCCTGAACACCACGCCAGGACTGGACAGACGAGACCGGTGGAGGACCTGGACACACACCGGTGACAAGACACGAGGCGGTCAGACAGGCAGCAAGCAGGATATTTACAAAGTGTGAAATTGCATGACAGAAAAGTGAGTGATCATTACAATCAAAATGTTGTTTTTTTTAACAAGGATCACTGAAATCATTCTAAACTACATATCCATTTTGGAATAAATTGCTGCCTGAAATTCATCAATTCGTCAATTTTTCACAGATGCGTTTGTCCTCAAATACAGAACTATTTAGGTCTTAAGATGACTCTGAACTTCAATAGAAACCCATAATGTGCTTTACTTTCACACCAGCAGTCCTTTTTTTTTTTTTCTTTTTAAAGGGATATCTTATTTTGGAATGAAACTCTTCATATACTGCATGTGGTCTGTACCGGGCTAAGCTGGTCCTGTTCCAGGGAGTTGAGGGAGAGCTGCAGCTTAGTGCTCTGATCTTTATTCAGGTTTTCCCATCGTTGTCTCAGCTGCTCCAGAGGGGACAAGGTCTCTTCCTCCAGCAACACTCCCCCTGGGACCTCCATCTCACTGTGGAAAGGACAGATTTGACATAAGGAAATGAAGAGGAGGGAAAAGAAGAGTCATTGGGGGTTTGACGCTGGTCCCCAGGAGCGTCCTTTTCCCTGCATGTTCCTGTCTAAAGTAATATCAACCCAATCGATCCATAGAAGGAGGGGTAAAGGTCCTCGTCGCAGAATGAAAGTGTGACAGGAAAAATGTGAACATGTGAATGACCAAAAGCAGTACCTGTCCCCATTGGGTGTGGTCTGTTGGCTGAGTAACTCCCCGACGGTGGCTACAGACTGGAGCAACCTCCTCTGTTCGGCTACCTGCTCCTCCAACTCCTAGAAAAAGCAAGCACACAGCATTTAGAGTGTAAACAATGGGATTTTATATTAGATACACCTGCAAGAAGTATTATCATCTGCTTCCTATTTGAAATGGATTCAATTACTTTTCAAGGATTTATTGATCTCGTCTTGCCCAATGGCACCCTTCTAATCTAACATGAAAACATCCACCGTCTGCCACTCCGGGCAGTCAAAAGCAGATAAAGCAACTGAAATTATTTTATGAAAAACATCTAAAAGTTCTACTTCCTCTCACCCTCTGCCGCAGCAGGTTGTCATGGTGCTGCTGTGTGCGTGTGGAGCGGGCCTGGGACAGCCAGTCCTGGACATTGGGACTCAGGGACAGGGACGAGTCCGGCTCACTGTCCTCCTGCTCCTGCAATGAACCCTGGGAGAAAAACAGTGGGAGATGTCAGGGGGTGAGAGGTGACGTTGGACTAATTCATAATGAATGGTGTCATTTTAATAACTGAAATTCAGATTGCTGTTTGGGACATAAGAGGTTTCAAAAGGCTGTTTATCAACCATGCAGCAGCAAGGCCTAAATGATGCGTGTCATCAGAAAGACACCTGTTGCAGTGTGTGTAGCGTCACTGTGTGATGAGGTAGCATCCTTTTGTCTGATGTCTGAGGCCCATTGTGAGACATACAGGCTCTTTTGTTCAGTGGTGGAAAACAGTGGACCGTTATGAAGGAGGCTGACATGACCTTTAGTATTTACACAATACTACCATTGATGACGACGCACAATGCCGCAGAATGCAGCACAGCACGACAAACATGGACGAGAGACAGATGCGAGGAGAAAAGGAAGGGAGGGAAATGGAAAAGATGAGGGAACGCGGGTGGGGCGGGGGGGGGGGGGGGGATAGAGGAAAAGAACCGGGGAAGTGACGGGGCCCAATGCTCAAAGTCACAGCGTCGTCCTGTCTCACCTGAATGTCCACCTGTTTGTCCTGCAGCATCCTCTGCAGCTCCAGCAGGCTGTCTTTGAGGGAGTGGAGCTTGAAGGTGAGCTGCTCCGCCTCTCCCTTGGTCCCGGCCCGGCCCTCCAACAGCAGGCTCTCGCTGTGGACGGACAGCTCCGACAGCGACGCCACCTTCTGCTCGATCTCAAACAGCATGTTCTGGAAGGGCGGGAGCGACATTGTTTTCAAATCGATTTCAGTCTCATCCAGATTCGCTCATGTAGGTAAAAAAAACAACCTGCATGTGTCGGTACTTGAAACATGCTTGCGTCGTTAAATAGCAGTTGCCATTAACTGCTACTGATGCCACATGCCAAACGAAGCTACCACTCCCTATAGTCCAGTGACTGATCAAGAGAGGCTCTAGCATAACAAAACCTGCTATCTCTGCTCCAGGATGAGTAATAACACCAAAACTATCCAATGGGAGTCTTTTCTGACCCTCACAGGGCTCTTATTGGCTGTGTAAGTGAATGGCAGACTCCAGTGGTGCTCCAGTGGTTCAGGGGACGTCGCTCAATATAACGCGTAGCACTTTCGAGCCATTTCTAGAATGTACACATGAAGCACACAGCGCAGTTTCCACCTCTGTCTATCTCACTTTCCTTTTAGCTTCACTCGTTATTTCATCAATTCTCATCGTGACTATATTGATTGTTTTCACTCTTTCTCCACACTTTTCTTCAAACCTACCACACGCCCACTCTCTTTATTTATTTCAGTGCTTTGTAAAAAAAAAAAAAAAAAAGAGACCCTCCCATTCCATTCCCAGACTACGGGGTGAAAAGTGGATAACAATAGCATGGAAGTTTAAAATAGGGGGATTAGTGTTGTATCCCCTCCTTTCACAAAGGGATACGAGGCCCATAGACAGAGAAGTGGAGGTCATTCTCTCCAGCGAAGGTCCCACCACAATAAAGAGTGCCTCCGTGTAGCTCCTCTCCTTCTACTCAGGAGCTGAGAGAGGGGAGAGGGGGAGAGGGGAGAGGGAGAGGGGAGAGAGGGGGAGAACTCCTCTGTTCTCTCTGTGCCACATCCCATATACTCTCTTTCAGACCTGGATGATCAATTAGCGTGTTTTAGTCGACTCAAGTACCAGATAGGTGCGGTTCGCTACGCGTGGCGAGACAATGAGTTTAGACAATCACAGGAAAGTGTTTGATTAAGCAGCGAGCCACGAATTCTGCACAGCTAAGAGGAGTGGAGCTTTTATAAGACAGCAGCAACGCACCATTGTAATAAGAAAATGTTCAATAAATCACTTATTTCAATCATTGTTAATTAAATAACAATAAAATATTTTTCCACCAAGCAATATTGTCGTCATACCGGTATGGAAATTGTGTACTTTCCTGTAATTGACAACTCACCGGACCCTATCTGAATTGTCCTTAAAGGGTAAACAAGGGAGATTCAAATAAACACTGAGAAATATTTGTATCTTATTTCACCCAGGTCTGTTATTTTTCAAACCTCCTTTTCATTCCTCACCCCTGCCCTTGTGTTCCTTCACTTCAATCTCTTCCCTCACCTCCTCCCCCCTCTCTGGCCTTTTCAGTGGATCTACATTGCAGCAGAGGATCTTGTTAATCTATGGTTTCCATGCAGACAGTGTTTACCCCCCCGGAGAGCGGGATCTACATGGGCTGGACCTTTTAGACCTGAACGCTACAGGAGCCATATGTGAGCTATAATCAGCTTACTGTCTCCCAGCTGCTACAAACACACGCACTGTAAACGCTGATTACCTTTGACTACAGGACTAACTCTGCCACAGGACTAACATTATTATTACTGAGAGCCCGGACTTGTCCTGATTGCCCTAAGCTTTCATCTGATTGCACAGCGCGGGTTATACACTTCCACTAAAAGCTGTCAATAAAGTTTTTGTTGGATTTTTTTTTTATCTCTTTCCTCAGGAGATGCTGTGCGATCACAATGACTATCGAAATCCTGAACAAAAACCTTTCCAAATACACTAGACTGGTTGTTACCTTGTTAACCCCCCTCCGGTTTAAAGGTGATATCACCATGGTAACGGGGACAAAGCTGGTAGAGTCATGTTAGGGGCCCAGCAAGGAGTCGCAGCAGAGTGGGGGTTAAGGGGCAGATCTTAATCCTAATCCTAATATCCTATTCCAAAACAAAAGTCTCAGTTTGGTAAAGTTGTTTATTGGGACAGTGAAAATAATGGGCTACTACAGCGTCCTAATTGTTTGAACTGTTTCACTTTTCTATTCCTTTATCTCTCTATTTCTGGAACGAAGATGCAGCCAGACTGAGCTACAATATTTCACTTCAATCCTAGATCGTTTCCCCTTGATGAACCTGTAGCAAGGAGACTTTCGCCTTTGGCAGTAGTACCAATTGGAAAGGTCGCCTTGGGTGCACCAGTTGAGGAAAAAGATCTTGCAAGGATCAGGAGTGGAGCAACATAAAGACCAGCCCCCTAAAACAACTGATTTACCCTTAAAGGAGAATATCAGTGCCGTTTAGAGTTATAACCCATTTACTATGTTTACATTTGCCTGCGATGCTGTATGTAATTAGATTTTTGTAACATTTACTTGTTTTTTATACAAACTTTACAGTGTCAAATCTCACTTAACTGCTGTCCCAGATAAGACATCCCAAATAAGAAGACATGGACATGACATAAGTTTTGTACTAACCAATTAAACCAATTAAGGCCTCACGTTTGTGGGAGTTGTTTTTGACACTGTCCAACAAAGTCCAGCCTCAGTTTGATGAAATCATCAGTAATGTCGGTCTCACCTGACAGTCGATGAGCTGCTCTTCCATATCCATGTCTTCATTTTGGGGCTGAAGGGCGGAGCTTAGCGTGGCACGAGTGCTGAGCAGCCAGTGGTCGAGCTCCTCGGCCTCGCTGTGGTAACGCTGCAGCGCCTGTTCCTGTCGCAGCTCTTCTAGCTGCTCGCTCAGTTTCTCCTGTATGTGATGAAATGAAAATGTCCGTTAATGGCTGATGATGACGATGACAAGCTGCAGCCAAGACTTAGTCAATTCTGATATCGTGCAGAAACGTGAGTTGGAAAATAAGAAACATAGTGGATATTTGAGTGTTTGGATACACCCATATTGTCTCGCGTCCCAGCACCCACCTCCAGTA
The DNA here is from genome assembly GCA_034670385.1 of Hoplostethus mediterraneus. Classification (NCBI taxonomy): domain Eukaryota; kingdom Metazoa; phylum Chordata; class Actinopteri; order Trachichthyiformes; family Trachichthyidae; genus Hoplostethus; species Hoplostethus mediterraneus. The sequence goes on from JAXDDW010000015.1 coordinate 2,241,011, forward strand.
GCTGTCGCTTCCCTGACGCCTTCATACGGATGGTGGCCATCCTCTCTCCCAGTACGGTGAGGGTGGACTGGAGGGCCAGCTGGTCCCCGGGGTCCCCGTCGCTGTCGCTGTCGTCCAGGCCCTCGCCCGACAACTCCTCAGAGAAACACGTCTGCAGCTCACCGATCTCATCCTGCAGCATCAGGATCTCATCCATCAGAGCCTGGACGGAGTGAGGGAAGTGACGGGGTGGGGGGTGGATAAGAAAAGAGAATAGATCAGAAAAAGGAGGATGTGGGAAAGAGTAAGGGAGTGGAAGAAAATGGAAGAGGAAGAGGAGGGGGAAGAGAAGATGGCGAGAAAGAAACACTGTAGTGTTACAGAAAGGAACTGTACAGGCAGTGGCGGTGCTTCTCGGTTGCTGTGAAGTTGGCATAGCAACGGCGAACAGTGCAGTGCTGTCTGCGCAAACGTTGCACAGGACAGGCTAGTGCAATATTAAACCCTCAATCATTCTCTCTGTTTTCAGTCTAGTCTGTCATCTTGGTCTCCTCCCCATCGCTTTGTCAGCCATGAGTTGTCTGCCTTTCAATCTACACTTGAAATATACTCTTACTTTTCTCACTTATCTCTCTCTCTCTCTCTCTCTCTCTCTCTCTCTCTCTCTCTCTCTCTCTCTCTCTCTCTCTCTCTCTCTCTCTCTCTCTCTCTCTCTCTCTCTCTCTCTCTCTCTCTCTCTCTCTCTCTCTCTCTCTCTCTCTCTCTCTCTCTCTCGCTCTTTCACACACACACAAAAACAAACACAACTTCTCCAATTCCTCCTGCTCTCCGGACCTCCTCTCCCTCACCTGGTGTGCGGCCATCTGGCTCTCGGGGGTCTTGTTGGGCTCCAGGCCCTCGTTGAGCGCTCCCTCGATGGACTCCATCTTGGTGGAGATGGACTGGAGAGACTCCTGGTAGTGCTGCTGGCGCTCCAGAGCCTCATACAGACTCTTCTGCTTCTCACTGATCTGTGGCGGGTAGTGGAGGGGCGGGGGGGGGGGGAAAGAGTGGTAGAAACAGAGATGGGAGTGGAAGAGTTAGCAGAGATGCCCAGTATAACATTGTTTGTCTTATGACGTGGCAGCGGTGGTGGTTGGAGGTATATTTTGGATGTAGTTGGATGTTCATTCATGTTTCAGTCCCAGTTTTGGCTCTAGTGCAGCAGCCTCAATATATCAGGCTATACTCTATTCATTTTGTTTGATTTCCAAGTTGCCTTCAACAGCGCTGGTAATCTCTAGCTGTTGTGAGTTCTGTAGTGACTTTATATCTGATTTGATTGAGTTGGTACAAGCAGTGTATTATAAGTGATGAGGTGACGTACCACGTTCTTGAGCGTTTCCCAGGATCTCTGCAGGTCATCCAGGTTAGCAGCGCTGGTCTCCATAGACGGGTCATACAGCTCCTGGAGGGGCGCTCGGCTCAGCGAGGCTCGACCCTGCAGCACGACGACACGGGGTTACTGTTTGCATGTATGTGAGTGTGCCCGTGTGAGCACCTTGCTGTGTTTGTTTACATCGAAGTGGGTATGAGCAGGTGTGTAAATGTGTGTTCTGTTTACGAGGCACCTACTAGAAGAACAGTAAAGTGCCCTATGTACCCTACTAGTATCCTAATGTCCTTGAACATATCGTCAACTGGTCATGTGAACTGAATATTTGGGGGAAGTATACATGCATCATTGGCATCACAGATAAACTATGTTTTATTTTATTTATTTCTTTGGATGATTGTAATTGAGATGACCTGCAGGCTCACACACTTACACACAAAAACAACATTTAGAGTAGTGAGCAGCACCATCTTCTGATCAGCTAGCAATGATTTGGGTCTGTCTCGTACCTCTGTGGGATGTTTCCACTTCAACAGCAGTCTGGCCAAAGGCCCTTTAAAGGTTTAGTTTAAACTCGCCCATGATATTTTCCTTTTGCTGGTCTCCCAACTCCCCTTTTAACCTTATTGATTCAGGCTTCTCTCCACAGTGAGTTGATAATGACACATCACAAGACAAATGAGACATAATGATTTCACAATAACAGCACTGACCCTTACCTGGAAAGTCCTGGAAAGTGTAAAAATGCTACATAGCACATGTAACGTGTAACACCATTACCCCAGCACAAAAACAAGACACTGGGTTCAGCAAAGTAATTCTACACAGATATATGCTGATAGGGCAAGCAGGGAGAGCAGGGGCAACACAGACGCTCTCCACTTGTTTAAAGCATCAAGCATGGAGGGGGAGGGATGGAGGAATATAATGGATATGAGGATGGTGGAGGGAGGTCAGGCTCTGGTGGCAGTTCAGGATTTCAGGATTTGGTGGTGGAAGTCAGAGAGGACACGATGAGAAAATACCCATCTTACCAGGTCATTTAGTCACATACTCAGGTTTAAAATCGCATTTTTCACAAAACAAAGTCTGACAAATAGATTGAAAACTTATATTTGCAGCATCGGTTGAAGTTGTGGTTGTAGTTCATCGAGGAATTCAAGCTTATTTGACCGAGGTGCTCGATGTAAGTCGAGTTAAAGGACTAAAAAGGAAAAGGTAAAATGGAGAGGGGATGTGTGGAAGTGGGTCAGGTCAGATGGTGGTGGTGGAGGTGGTGGGTACCAGGGTGGGGTTTGCAGTACCTGGTTAAGAGGAGCGTCAGCGTTAGCCCCCGGGGAGGGAGAGCGGCAGGCAGGGGGAGAGGAGACCTCGCTGTTGGTGCCCTCCTCCCCTGACTCCTCCGTCACGGGGGAGAGGAGTGTGTGGCAGCGGCCCGCCGTCATCTGACCACCACACACGCCACGCACCAAAACGCACACATCAAAGAAGCAGGTGGGGGGGGGAAGGGAGGGGAGGGGGGACCGAACAGAAACCCCCCAGATGAAAGGAGAGTGATGAGACAGAGTCAGAGAGAGAGAGAGAGAGAGAGAGAGCATAAAGATTAGTAAGGGAGCCCCGGATAGGGAGACTGCAGAGTGAGCACATTGCTGATTAATTAGACAGAGAGTAATCAAATAACACAGAGAGAAGACCCATGAGATCACATTACCGCTATTGACATAAAACACCCCGAGGCTTTCACCGTAGCACTGCATTAGAAATGACACAGACGAGAGTTCAATGTAGCATCGCTCCATGCTAGCAAATGGGAGGCTCAGCCTGAAGCTGAAGCTGAAGCTGCCAATGAATGACCCACAAGGATTTTTACAGGACGCATCAGTGGAAAGGAATGACCATTGCCAGGAAGTTATAATGGACACGTAACTACACAGACACACACACACACACACACATTACTTACACCACACACACAGTGTTGCCGTTTCAGACCTGCCATCAACACTTTTCACATTTCTCTTAGGACTTTATCCATGTCTAGTTTTAATATTGTTTTGATATTGAACCTTATATTTTACCAGGTAGTCCCAGTGAGAATAACATCTCTTATTCTAGAGGCTTGGCCAAGACGACAACAGCATACAGCACGTTCAAAGCTAAAACCAGTACTCTAATAGCAGCCCAGGAAGATCAAGAGCCAAGCCTAAATACATCCTAGCTAATGAAAGCGTAGCTAAAGCGTGGCACTGTTACCAGAGAGAAGGACTGGGAGTAACGTTAGTGAGTACAGCAGCATGAAAGTCCCATGAAGTAGCACAGTTGTCTGTCTGTCTGCCTGCATGCCTCGGTAGAGAGGCAGAGCTGAAATGTGAGCCAAACCCTACTGGGCTGCTTTTTTGGCAGTCAATGTTCAACTTGGCTAACTTGACTTCGGACTTTTTTTCCCCCCGGGCTTCATGATGCAATGCAAGGCAACGGACTGCGTCGGCACACCGGCATGCGTGGGAAACTCAGTGAGATGAGTTTAGCGACCGAGTACTACTGCCAAAGCGATGTGGCTACGATGAATGCTAACTATGTGCAATGATAACAAATCAAGGATGGCAGCGACCCACAGCAACCTATTCAAACCGTACACACAAACTATTCATGCTATGCAAACACACACACACACACAGAAACAGACACACAGTATATCCTGTTTCCTGGCCCGGAGACCCAACACACCATAAACGGCAACAACAGGGCAATGAAGGAAAAGAAATCTGAATCAGAGAGAGAGAGAGAGAGAGAGAAAGAAGGGAAGAGGGTAGGCAGGCAGAAAGGCAAACACATAAAAAAAAAAAGGTGGACGAGCAAGCCGAGGATGACGGACAGATTCAGGCGGACAGATTCAGGCTAATATGAAAGAAACTCCCAGAGTGATACAGCAGACGAAAATAGCAACTGAGCACTGTCAGCAGTATCGGGGCAGCAAAAAGACAGCCAGGATAGTCGCGCTCACAAGGTGTATGAAGGCTGTTGAAAGAAAAGCCTGCTTTGCTACCTGGGTAATGCAATACTCAGACACAGGGAGAAGACAGAGACGTACACAACACTGAGGGAAAAACGCATCCTGTAGAGCAGGGGGTCTTTTACACCTGTCAGGGACCACCAAACACCCCCACACACCCCCATTTAACTGTCTGCACTGTAAGTTAATAGAGGTAAAGTGACAGCTATGATCAGGCTAGTCACTCTTATACATTCTCTAACTTTTAGTGAATTAAACAAGAGATTAAACTAGTGCTCATTTTGCTGTGGCTCCCCTGGAAACCTCACAAGGACCCCTGGGGGTTCCTGTACCCCACTTTGAGAACCAGCGGTCTAGACCGAGACAAGGGAAAGAGGCTATACACATATACACACACACACATCCATGCAGCATGTGTGTGTGTGTGTGTGAAGCCTTCGACACTCACCATGACGACGGAGGGGTGTGCTGGAAGCTGCTTGGCGGCGGCGGCGGCGGCTGCGGCTGCGGCGCCGGTTGCCGTGGCGCTGGGCAGTTCCTCGTCACTCAGCTCGTCCATGCCGTCCGACAGGCCCTCCACCTCGCTGACCGTCAGCAGCATGGTGGCGTGCTTGGCCTTCACGGTCAGCATCTTACACTTGGAGTGGAGCGAGGCGATCTGCTCCTGGTAGCCGCGGATCTTCTGGGCCAGCTCCTGTCAAAACATCCCCCCCGACAACAACAACCGACACCCCCCCAGCCCCCGGGGTGTCAGGAGAGAGCGTGGTTCAGTCCACAATAGAAGATGAATAGGTCCTGTATAAATACACTCGAGGGTGGGGGGGGTGGGGGGGCACCCTAGGGGGAGCGTTGAATGTGGTGTAAGTGGAGCGGACGCATTCTCCTCTCTTGCCGATCTCTTGCTTCCAGTTTTTGCGGCGTGTGTGAGTGGAGAGAGAGAGAGAGAGAAAAGCACTGCCTCACTCTGTGACACACACACACACACACACACACACTCTCTCTCTCCCTCGCCTATCTCTGTAAGCCAATCAGAAGCGGGTGAGTCAGAGCGGCGGCGAGCCCCACAGACAGGATGTTTGGTTGAGAGTGAGAGACCCTTGCAGGAAATAGTTCAAAATCTCTCAGACACTCCCTCTCGTACACATATACACACAAAGGGTAAGGAAAAACAGGAAGTGATCTCACTGCCCTCCCCCCTCCTGCCACTTCCCTCCTCCACCAATCCCCGGGGCAGATTCCTCTCAACAAAAGAGAGCCGCAAGGAGAGAGGGCGTGTCAGAGGGAAGGAATGACAGAGAGGGTGTCAAATTTCAGCTGTGGTATGGGCAGGCAGGCCGGGTCCGGCTGCTGCTCCTCCTCCTCCTCCCTCTCCTCCTCCCTCTCCTCCTCCTCCTCCTCCTCCTCCCTCTGGCCCGCAGATGGTCGATGCACTGATAATCGGGTCATGTGACTAACTGGGCCAGTGGACCTGCAGCTATCAGCTCAGCTTAGAGACCAAACTCAGACGTAAACACACTGCCATGCCAAACCGCTCTGCAGCCACGTTGCAGTTACAAGCGAATATCTGCAAAAACGCCAAGGTGCACGACTCCCCGGGAAGTAGACGCTATCTACTGGAGCCACGTGAGAAGAATCTGAATGTAATGTAAAGAGGAATTGCCTGTGGAGAGATTTGATCTGTTTCTCTGCAGGTCTTTGCCTCTCTCTCTCTCTCTCTGCTCCCCCCCCCCTCCTCCCTCTCTCTCTCTCTGCGTGGAAGATCAAACAAACACACTCAGCAAAGTAAAACTGCAGCAGAAAGCACAGGGCTTGAAATCTGCACTTAGACATCGCAGGCAAATCTAACCATCTTACAGTGCATCAAACAGAAATCTCATCCCTGTGCAGAATGTGTTTACATGCACCATCAGATAAGGGGGAGAATGTGTTGGTGTCGGGCCTGTAGAGGCAAAACTAGATCCTTTCTAAGCAGTTGTATGGCAGCACTCCTTGACAGCACAATGTCAGAAGGGCGTCAAATCAGGGATATTTATTCTTAAAAGCTTTAACAGCAGCTCTGCCATTAGAACAATGTTGCACAGTCACACCAGAAAGAAAAACAGGCTACATTAAAGTAAAGGCAGAGAAGAGATGATGCAGTCAGCATAGTGTGACGTAGCATGCCTCATAACTCTTGACGCTGAAACGTTCAGATTTAATAGCTCAATGAACAAGAACAGTCCGATTTAGCGGTTAGCAGTTGCACACAATCTTTCTGGCTCCTCCCACTGCTTTTTTTTACGCTATTACAGACGACAGGAAATACATTATGACCATTATGACTCAAGTTCTTTTTTCCTCGTTGCTCTCCCTCTCCCTCTCTCTCTCTCTCTCTCGCTCTCTCTCTCAGCTCTTTGATGTTGAAGTAGGTGGCCTCATTAGAAAATCAATTTAAGACATTAACTTGCATGTTCATTTCCTTAGATATGAATGGAGAGTAGCTTTGGGGCAAATGAAAATATGAAAAATATGGTACCTGAGAGATATGTGGTGTCGCTGTGCTGAAGCTGGAACTGTGATCTCAAAACGTTTCTATTTGCATATTTTAACAACCATATGAAAGAGAGAGAGAGAGAGAGAGAGAGAGAGAGAGAGAGAGAGAGAGAGAGAGAGAGAGCGTCATCACCTCATGGTGGTGTATCTGGGCCTGGAGTTCCTGTATGTTGCTGGTGGAGACAGGCCGGTCCTGAATGATGCGGTGGGCTTCTTCTATCAACCTCTGGAGGTTCCTCACTTCCTGTTCGTACTGCTCATACTGCACCACGGCCTCCTGGGAAACCGCAGAGGAGTTGAGGAGTTGAAGAGCTAGTGCATGGTAAAGCCGTGTACCATAATAACCAGGATAAACATTTGAAAACCTAAACATGGTAGCTGGAATGAGGCGATATTAGCGGGGTAATGAGGTATGTAAACACCTTAGCTTTTGCAGTCTGTTTAAGCTGTTTCCACGGCAACATCCAGTATATTCTGTTTAATTATGTATACGGGTATATTTGTATTCAAGATATGAAGATGTATGTAAACAGCCTATCCTAATATGAGCCCATATCTGGAATACTGTTAGCATTGCTTCAAAGCTCCCTGAACGTGGTGTGGTGGAGGTAGTTAAGATGCTTTAGGTCTTTGGGCCCCAGAAGGTCTCCCCAGGTCATTGCATTCTTCCCCTGAAGACTAATCTTCACTAAAACAACAACAATAAGCTTAACAACAAAACCAGCTCAGAACCAATGGATGAGAGGATATGGGGGGCAAAAAGAAAAGCCAGACATTCCTGTAAACGCCTGTTGGTCATCTTTGTAGCCTTTTGCAGAATTCATTTTCATCGCTTAGCAGAGCATCTCCTCTAGAAGTATCAGCAAGTGAAGATAAAACTGCCTAACTGTTCTCACAAGGCAACAAATGACTTTCTATATAGGTCAACTGCATATGTGGCATGTGTAGCAACTGTGTCCTCTTGAATTACACCACTTGTTGGTTGACAGATACATTACTCAATACATTACAGCACAACTGTGTTGACCATGTGTTGAGTGACTATATTGTGTAAAAAAAAAAAAGTATTGGTGATGAACAACCCTAAATGGTTGGTGCTCTCATTTCAACTCACACAAGTGCAAGCCTGCACAGCTGCACACAAGCACACTTACACACACACAAGGTTGGTGATGTGTTCGTTCTTGTTTTTAGCTGTATTCGTGTCCTATTTTCTCCGTAAAGCACTTTCTGTTTGGTTCAAGTTTTTTTATAAATACATTTGACCTGACACGTGACAGCTGATCGAAAAGTGCATTTGCAACGTGAGGACTGCCCCCTACCTGCAAGATGTTACACTGCTGGATGGTGGTATGCTGCAGTTGGCTGGCTTCTTGTTGCAGGGTCTGGGCCGTGCGGCAGATATGCAGGCTGGCCACTACCTCCTCTGGTAGCCGGAGGGCGCTCTGACACTGCTGTACCGCCGCCACCTGCTGCTTGAAACCCTCCATCTCCACCAGCAGACGCTTAGGGAGGAATAAAGGGGGACGTAAGGAGGAGGAACTGCTGGTGTGCAGACGGCTAGTTAAGGAATCAGTTTGTGGATGTTGTATCTGTAGGCGTGCATGTCTGTGTATGAGTGTGATTGTATGCCAGCATGTGTGTGTGTGTGTGTGTGTACCTGTCTGTGTGTGAGCTGCTCCCTGAGGCTGAGCCTGTTGAGGTCAGGAGAGGCGAGTGTGACCTGGACCTGGTCTAGAGAAGCATGGAGGCTCTTCACCTCTGCCTCCAGACGTAACATGTCCTGAGGAGACACGGGGATTAAAAAGAAAGTGAAGGTAAGTTGTAAGTAAGTTAGAGAGCAGCAGCACACAGTTGGAAGCAGACCTGTGTAAAACAGTATTTGCAATAGTGTAATTTAAGTTGTTTTAATTTTGTGCTATCAATTATTTTGTCACTTTTTTCAAATGGTAGACCTAGATGTGGTTCATAGAGAAGGCAACTAAATTACATTGCAATACTCAGATCAATACCCCAATAAAAGCTCATGTCATTGATAGGTCACTCCAAAAAAAGGGTCTACAATCCTACTGGCTATCCATGGAAATTTGCCTCACCCCAAAAAAATCCAAACACACAGTAGGAATTGGAAACAGATTTGTTTGGTCGCCTGATGAGCATAACAGAATACTGCCACACAGGCCTATAGAGCCAGTGGAGTAAAGCCACAGTAGCTGATACTGCAGTACCAGGCAAGTGGTCATAAGAGGGCACTGTGGTCTTATATCTCTGTTGTATGTGACCTACTCTGAAGTGAAGGGCACCTATTATTATACACCAAAATGTCTGGAATTTATGGGATAACATGACCTGATTTGATCTGAACTGATTGGGAGATCCAATGTCACTGATGTTACAATTCTTCACATTGTATTGCTTCTTGTAACGCTTGCCCGTTTACCTTGGCCGCGTCCTGCAGACTCTGGAGGCGGGTCTTGGCGCTTTGCTGCAGCTCCTCGGTGCGTCTGCTGAGGTGCTGCACCTGCTGGCTCCACCCCTCCGTCTGCAGCACCTCCCCCAGCTGCCCCTCCCTCTCCCCCATGGCCTCCAAGTCGCCATGGAGACCCCGACACTCCCGCAGCAACGCCTGTTACCATGGGAACGTGAATTACAAGTCAGGAGGAAGGGCCTTTTGTGTGAGCAATTAGACTAATTAAGGCCGGTCAACGTACACGGCCTGCCATTAGAGATTATAGTGTATGGGCTTCTGTATGAATCTGATTATCTGAGGGCTATCAAAAGGTTTAGTAGGTTAACTGTAAGACATTTTAAGACATATATAATATCAGAATAAAATTTAAGACCACTTTTTCCACCAAAATATATGTTAATAGAGAAAAAAACATAGATCTATCAGAGACTCCCACCTGGTGTGCTCTGATTTGCTCCTGCAGCTGGGAGGCGGAGCTCCAGATGATATTACCAGTGACCAGGGCCTCTGCCTTTTCTGTCCATCCCAGAATGAACGACTTCATCCCCTTGTACTCCTCCAGCTGCCTCTCTGCCTGCTCACAACAGAGAACGAGAGAGAGAGAGAGAGAGAGAGAGAGAGGAGGCAAAGTAAATAAATGAACGAACAGTTGGTGTTCTGGATAGACACGGTGTACTGAACGGCTGCCCCACCTTCTTCAGTCTGTTGGCCCTGTCCTGCGCCTGCTGTGTGGTGTGGCGCTGCACCTCGGCCAGTTTGGCCACGGCGTCGCCAAGCTGCTTACACAACAGAGGGTTCTGCTCCCCGAACTCCTGCACCGCTACGCCCAACTCTGCCAGGGAGCGACCGCAGCCCTCACACTCCTCGCACAGACACTGAGGAGTAAGGAAATGTTGTAAGTCAGAGGGTGACAAGGTGAGATAAGGAAGAGGGAGGTGAGGGCGGGAGGAGGAGGAGGAGGAGTGGAGGAAGATCAAAGAGTAAACGTCGGTAAATCGCACACCCCAGGTGGTTATCTCTGTCTGTTTGAGCTGAAGATGTGTTGTTGTTTTTTTTTTAACTCAACACACACTTTGGGCTTTGGGGGGCTTTTAATACAGAAGAGCAGAGGAAAGAAGATAAGGGAGGGAAGAAAGGAAGAGGAGACTTGGGATGAGAAGAGGGAGGGAGCAGGGGTAGGGGGTCAGGCTCCCATCTGGAATACGTCTCACAAAAGTGGGTCACTATTGAAGGCAGACTTTGGCTCATGCCATTCCAACACACATGCACTCATTAACCTCAACATCTGCAAAATGAATGGCCGCTTTAACGAGGGCTAATTGCTTATTAATTAGTCAATCTGTCTGGTTGATTACTTTGGTCTCCTCTCTGGCCTCCTCCAGGTCGGACGCCTTGTCTCCCAATTTCAGAGAGATGGTCTTCAGCTTCCCCTCAATGTCCTGCAGTCTGGAGCTGAAGTCCTCTTTCACGTCTCTGGTCTGCTGCACCTCCCTCTCCCTCGCCTGGACCTGGAGCAGATGGGAGGAAATACTCAGTGAGATGTCAAATACTAATAACGCAGGTACACAGCGTTTCCCCTGAAAACAAGCCATAAGCCACGTCATGTAGGGGGCGTCCTGGGGCACCCTCCCCCCGGAAAGACATTTCACCTCAAAACCAGTAGAATTACTACTAGGAAATATGCCTCAAACTCACAATACATTTAAGTCAGCTTTAAAAATAATAATATATATATATATATATATATATATAGTTTGAGTCTAGACATAGATAACGAGCTAACATCAGCTTTAGTCTTCAGTGAATTTGAGGATGAGGAAATTCATTGCTTTGGCTCGCGATAGTGGCAAGCATGTCTGCAACCGTTTACCGTGCTGCAGTTGTGGCTCGTCTGCCTCTTTACTTAAGGAGACCATTTAGAATAGAAATACCATTATTTTGCAAATACTGTTAATGCATCTAAATAATGGTAGCAAGATGATTGTTACCTAGTGCCAAACCCAAGACGAGCTAACAAGCATTTCTCAATACTACAGTGAAAGATAGACGTTTGTGATCATAATATTTGATTACATTCCTTACAAAACACCAATGCGTCTGTCACTCAAGACAGTTGTGTAACCCATCAGTATATAACAGTATCATAATACCACTACATTCACTATAACTGTAACCAGGAGAGGCTACCTGGTCCTCAGCGGAGCCCAGGGCCAGAGCCACCTCAGCCAGCTGCATGCTGAGCTCGGAGGGCAGGCCAGCCTGGAGGTCTTGGTACTTGGAGTGCTGCAGCTCTGTCATCCGCTCCACACTCTGACGCCTGCTGATGACCTCACCATGCGCAGTCTACAATACACAAATCCCAGTGTTATTAGTGATGCGATACCTTATTGATCCCCAATGGGAAGCTTTCCTTTTCGCTTGCGCCCCTCCAAAGCACAGGGTCCATGGAGCTGGCAGTCACCTTACTCACTACACCGTCCTGCTGTGTACGGTGTGTGTGTGTGTATGTGTGTCTGTGTGTCTGTGTGTCTGTGTGTGTGTGTGTGTGTGTGTGTGTGTGTGTGTGTGTGTGTGTGTGTGTGTGTGTGTGTGTAGTGGCCCACCTCTAGCTCTTGCAGGAGTGAGTCCAGGTCTGCAGTGGGACTCAGCAGTAAGCCACGAGTGTCTTGGATCCAGCCTTTGACCAGGCCCAGCTCCTTCTCCACCTCCTCTCTCTCCCTCAGCTCCTGTTGTACCTGAGCCCTGCTAGCCCGCACCTGCAACACAAGGCTGAACGAGACCAGAGAGTTTGAAGATTACATGAAATGTTTTAGTCCAAAACAGGATATCCACACCGTGCTCCCCCTACTCATAATCATCTGCCTGTTTGAAATACAGGCTGGAGGATATACTAGAAAAGGTCAAGAACAAACGCAAACAAGTGGCATGCATGCCGCAGGTCTCCAACAAACTGTTATGCTCCACCCATCAGATTTGCAGCCATGAAAAGAATTTCATAGACACTTTCTTTCCAAATCTCGGTCGCTGTCTGTCCTACAGTTGCAAAAACTGGCCTTTTGAAGCCAATGTTTAAGTCCTGGGAAAGACAGTCTCTCTACTGCGCTCTACTGGCTGGTTGCAGAACTTGAACTTGAACTCCACCCACGTCAATATAAGTCAATGAGACCAAGGCCATCTCCTACGCAGAAAGATAACGCTAAAGATAATATTTTTTTCAGCTAGAAGTTATAGTTTCAATAGCTAATTTCATTTATTCATGGTGATTGTGCCTTTATGAAGATATTTGTGTGAATTTCAGTGCATGTAAGGGGGCGTGTCTGCATAATCCTGTTCTTGGCTAGCAGCAACAGCCTTGATCCAAGGCTACGCACGGGGGGACTTTATGTCCATATGAGGCAATATGGGATGGCTTTTCCAGGCAGTTGTGGGCTTCCCTGGCTCCACCTGCTCCGCCCTTTCACTCAACTGCGCAAGCTCTGGCTCCAAAAATACATGCCATCCCCCAGATTTCCCACTAGAAAGTCAGCGAGTTACTTTGTCCATTATTTTGTACAGCTTTGTACAGTTACCTCTCATATTGCTCCTGCATGCTCCTGATCTCTTGTAGGCATGGTGTCTCCTCTCGTCCATTCTCCGTCTTTCTCTCCATCTCCTCCTCCTCCTCCTCTCCCCTGAGGCTGCGAGTGTGTTGGCCCAGCAAGGCCAGGGCAGATTGCTCTCTCTCCACCTCCAGGCTGAAAGAGTCGTGGTACTCCAGCAGGCTCTGCAGCGCCGCCCTGGTGGCTGCCTTCTCCACTGTGCTGTCTGGGACGCGGCCATGGAGGTCTATGGACACTGAGTGCACCTTCTCCATCTGAGGGACAGACAAGATTATTAATGTAGTACGATTCCTGGAATACACCATGGACAAAGATGGACTTAGATGTTCAGATGTTTGTCAGGAGAGCGGAATCTTTTCCATAGCTCATCTCTCCAGTGGGCTAGTATATCTGTATTGTCTGAGTACCAGACTGCACCTTTTCCATATGGGATATTAGGATTAGGATATCATTAGGCTAGCATTACGGTAATGAAGTATATCAAACCCAGAGAGCTGCATCATGTCATGGTCACAGATGCTTTCTATTTTAGGAACAGAGAATATCATCGTGAGGGAATAAGTTTCATGAAAAGCATCACGATAGAAATGCAACTGAATGGAGCATGATCTATGAAACACTCACGGTTCAACTTGATGGTGAGCCAGCTAGAGGACCACTGTTTAAATGTGTGCATGTATTTCACAGTTAATCTTTCTAAGTCGTACCTGTGTTCCTTGTCATACTCCAAGGCAGAAACTAGAGTCAGGAGACTCAAGAGAACAGAATGACATCATGTCCAGTTGAACAATGGGGCCACAGAGAACCGGTGAACAACAGGAATGTGCCACATACAAGGAAGTGAGCACTTCCTACTGTTTGACCTCATTTCCTCTTAAGGAACAGTGCTTTATGGGAATTCTGGTGAGTTGGAGGCTGCTTGAAATGGGTTGGAAGGCGGGAAAACACTTCACAATGCAGTGTTTTGGCGGGCGAAGTACTGGCCGGAAGCCTAGAATTACATCACATTACACCCACTGGTATTCAGTGTGTGACCTACATCTACAGACGCAGGAACACTGCTGCAATAGCCTGCTGCATGGAAGTATGAACTGCTCTGTCAGAAAATGCTGGAATGGATGCAGGAAAATTGGCGGTTAGCATTACCCACCATACATAGGTACATGCATGCACACGCATTCACCCACACATGCACTCACCCAAGCAGGAACATATGGATGCACGCATTCATACACCCACCCACACACACACACACACACACACACACACATGGGTGAAGGGCGGCATGTACAGTAAGCAATCGACAACAATATATATTTATCTTCTCTTACTTTCTCAGTGAAGTTCCTCCACTCCCTGGCAGTGTCCTCCAGTGCCCTCTCCTGGGCTCGGGCCACACTGCGGAGCCTGGTCCAGCGTTGCCATAGCGACGACACAGAGTGGCTGGTGACCGCTTTGCTGGACTCAGAAATGACCTGCTCTAGCTCTGCTGCCCTCTCTCTCAGAGCAGTTAGAGGCTCCTCCAGTGCATCAGTCTGAGTCACCAGAGACTACAGCGGGAGAAAGGAGAGAGGAGAGGAAATCAATAATAGGCGCTTCCTAAAGTGAAAGTCGACAATTGATGCACATCATTGTTTTTCTCCAGAATGTTATTCTTGGCAGGGAGGAAAAACCTCTGAAACTCTGGGACACCAAAACTCTCCACTGAAACTGAAAGGAATGAAATTGTGTGTTGGCAGCTTCGTGGGAGAGACAGCAGTGCTTAGCAAGGGAGCTGTATCCTGCAAGTATGCGGATGGCTATTTTTTATCCCTGCATTATGAGCGGCAGACAATTTCTTACCTTGTATCTCTGACACTTGTCCTCTGCCTCCTGGATACTGGCTGCTTTAGCTGTGGAGAACACGGCCATCTTGCTTTCTGCCTCATTCATCTGTCCAACCAGTGTCTCTCTCTCAAGGTGGAAGGAGCTCCAGAGAGCAACACATCTGAGAAAATTAAACAAATCTATGAGATTTAACATGAAAATATGTGGAATATATACATGCCGACTGTATTTACACATCACCAGGCCCCAACACACAGACAAGCACAAACTTGGACATCTGAACACAGAAACACACACCTCTGCAGAACGTCTCTGTGAGCATCCAGTTGCTGTTTGACCTCTGTATTTCTCAGTTGCATTGCCTCGACTTTGTCTCTTAGCTCCCTCATCACTCCTGGTCCCACAATATGCTCCAGCAGAGGATCCAAGGTTCTCAGCTCCGCTAACCCAGCCATGAATGCCTGTTCTTGGGCTGAGATGTCATCCAGCTCCCTGACACTCTCTGTCTGGTTCTCCAGCTCCACTCCCAGGCTGGCCCTCTGGAGGAAAGCCCCAGCACAGTCCAACCATTTCTGGGCAGACTGCTGGGATACGTGGTGCTTCTGGACCAGGGAAAGAGCTTGATCCACAGCCAGCTAGGATGTACAGATGAGGGTCCAATGAACTTCACTTTTTATTTCTTTATTTCTCCATGTGAAGGATTTCATTCCAAAAGCTATACATTCATTGTGTGACCAGAAATGTACGCCTACATCATTAACAATATAGCTGGTCCCATCACTTTACAGTTATATTAGACACGGGCTAATAACTATATTTATTTCATTCTAATATTAACTTTTACATCAGTATTTATTTTGTGATAGTGTCACTTTTACCAAATGATACCTCATTTAGGAATAAACCTCTTCATACGCAACGAAATCCCCTCATTAGGAAATGGAATGAGTAGCAAACCGTCTTTCTCTCCGAAGAACCGTGCTGATTAGAAACCTCTACTACTTTAGCTTCCACTTATTCACCATAAACCACAGTGGATGAATATTTTGGCATATGGCGTTTAACCACTGTAAGTCCCCATTGGGGTTTTAAATTAAGCATCATTTAAGCACTTATTCAAACTTTATGGCATCTCTGGAATGGTTCAGTTTGGCTCCCCTAAGCCTATTAATATTGATATTATGGGGGAACGGGGGATGAGAAATAATATTCAGCAGGTTCACATCATGAATGATGGATCAGATTCATGAAATCGAGGATTTGAACTTGAACTTTCCAATCAGTTTTAATAATTAGTATCATTTTCATACTATGCCATGGTACTTCACAATAAGAGTATATTTGTACTAATCTGTACTACTGTACAGACAATATTGTTAGGAATGTAATTGCAGAATAACTCACCTGTTTGGTGCTAATTGCTTGTTGAACTTCAGCTCCCAGCTTGGCCAACTCCTGTAGTTTCTCTTCTACATGGGCTGGAAGTGTCTCCTTCCTACTGCTAAATTTCTTCTTCTCTTTACTACCCAAGACATCTGCTACCCTCAATCTGCTTTGCACTTCCTCCTCTACAATTTTCATTCTCCTCACTTCGTCTTTTACCCTCTCAACTTTGACCAGTGAAAGGGTCAAAGGCTCTTCCAATGTGTCCTTAATATTCCTCAACCACTCCAACATTTTCTCAGTCACTCTTGTGAAATCTTCACTCTTCCCGATATCCTTTTCACCTGCTGCAATACAACTTCTTACTTCCAGCTGTAAAGACTGAAGCAATTCTTGCCTTGAGGTAATTTCCTGAATGGCAGAGGGGTGAAAGTTCAGACCAAGGCCTTCAGTTTGTTGGTTACATTCTTCTACCTGAGTGCTTAAACAATCCAAACGTTCAAGTAGCGAATAAAGAGTTGTTACTTTCTCCATGGCATCTAGGCTAATCTCTGACTCGAGTCTGACCAGCTTCTCTTTCACAATCTTGAACTCTGAGTCAAATTTGGTTGACACTGTGTTGTGCTCAACCACAGTTTTCAAGGAATCATCTAGACGTTTAATTTTCTGATCAATTGTCCTTCTCAGTGTGTTGTGGAGGTTGACCAGCTGCTGTGTCTCTTCAGCTCTGCATTGTTGGCCCCTACTGAGAAACCCCTCAGTTTTCCCCTTAAGTTCTCTCACCGCGGGGCTAATATGGGACAAGCTTCCATCCAGATTTCTATATTCATTATTAAGACGAGTAACTTCCTCTTCACTAATACTGATAGTCTGCTTCTCCAGATTGTCATACTGCTCCTGAAGTTCCTCCAGTGCATTACGAGTTATATCAAAGAAAGTGCTGAACTCTTTTCTCTCAAGGATTGCTTGTTGGACTCCGTCTCTCTTCTCTTTGGCTAGAGCTAGGATGCTGTTGTACTGCTGAGGCAGGGCATTGAGCCTCTCATCCAGGTAGCAGTGGTCAATCTCATTCAGAGTAGGGAGGATCTCCTGGCCTATTCGTTGGACGATAAGGAGGAGGTTTTCGTACTCTGAAGCTTGTTCTAGGACATTCTGGTAGTTAGACAGCTGTGTTGGTAATTCCAAGTTATCATCGATATTAGCTAAATTGATTTCAGGGAAGGTAATGGCATCGGCCTGTCTCAACCAATGGCACGTCTTGTCCAGGTCAACCTGGAAGTACTTCCTGGAGGTCAAGGCTTTGTCTAAGTCCGTCATACGCTGGGTCGTCCTCTGGAACGCCATCTCAAAGACCGCCTGTAGCTCCTCCAGTCTCGCCAGGGTCTCTGCTCTCTCCTTGTCAGTGGCATCTCTCTCCAGCTCTCGTCCTTGTGCCCAGAGAGAGGCCAGCTCCCCTTGGTACGCCCGTAGGCCACTCTGGACCACTCGACATGCAGCAACCTGCTTGGTCAGGTCTTCAGGCAGGAGCGCTATGTGGTCATCTACTAAAGCCTTCCTCTCCTGCTGCTGGACCCAGGACAGCGCTCTCCCCAGGCCATGGAGGAACTGGGTCCGCTCTGTGAAGGCCTACAGAAGAATAAGTTAGCGGTGAACAGATGAAAACATTATATTTGTGGAGCAACATTAGATCAGTAACAATTTTAAATTTGTTTCACCTGGTTACTAGTTGAGAAGAAACTCAGGGCCTATGCTACATCATGAAAAAGTTCCTAGTATGCAACAGAGAAATGGAGCCATCTACCTTACTGAGGTACTTCCTCCTTTGGGTCACCCGAGCCCCCAGAGCCTCCACCTCAGTCTGAGCTTGTTCAACGAGCTGCTGGAGGCACCTCTTCTCACTCAACCCCAGCCTGGAGGCCACAGCCTGGGCCTCGCTCACTGCCTGACCCAGCAGCTGCTGACGTGCCTCCAGTTCCACACACACACTCAGGTGGTCGAACAGGAAGCTCTGGGCCAGATCTGGGGGAGGGCTGGTTTTTAGAGCAGAGGTAAGAGCAGGCCGCTGCTCCTCCACCCACTCTCGGGCGTCCCTCAGCTGGGTTTCCACCCGCACCAGATCTTCCAGGGTCTGAGCTGAGTCCTGGATCTTGTGCTGGATCAGGCCCTCAAGCTGGGCCCAGCGCTGCTCCAGGTGTCCAACCTGCGGAAAAGCAAAACAGATAGTATACATTTTGGAGAGCTGCAATGAGTTTGCAATATTGTATGGCCACAAAATTCCAAAAGTACATTTTTCTGATATTAATAAAACTTCTTAGCATTGTTACATACATTTCCAAAATCATTAGCACTGTCTAATTGTTGCATCAATATATTCATGGGAAGACTACGAGAGTGGAGCCCCACCTGTTGCTTGACTAGCTCTTTGTCCAGCAGGCTGAGTCGGGGCAGAACAGCCTGTCTCTGGTCCCTCAGCTCTTCTAGAGTTCCTCTTTGCTCCTCCAGGTCACTGGATAGCTTCCTCAAAGCCTCCAGATGCTCACTGGTGCTCTCTGTGTCTGCCCTGGGTTTAGGGATATCAGGCTTATTACATGCAATGTACTTGTTAAAATGAAGAGAAAGCAAAGCGTGAGATGGCTGCAAGAAGTGTGTTTGTGTATATATTGTATATACATTTAGTCTTGTCATCATACAAACTCATACTTACTATTTCAAACTACAAGGTTCATAATACAATAAAGCAGCAAAGGGTCAATACCTGGCCAGGTAGTCCCACTCCCTGGACACTTGGTGGAAGAGTTCCTCCACAGCAACCACGCTCTCCTGGTACTCCCCGCTTCGCTGCATGTCCTCCCCCCGCTGGGCCTCCAGCTCCTCTGCCCTCTGGCCCAGCTCTGTCCATCTCCTCCTCAGACTCCTTATCTCCTCCAGGGCAGGGGAGTCCTGTCCTTCTGTCAGCCCAGCAACAGCCTCACTCAAGCGGGTTACCTCAGACTGCCTGTCCCTAATCTGCTGAAGGAATTCCTGGAGGATAGATAGCAGATGATGTTGATATATGAATGCATATTTACAGAATGGTAAACAAACAGACACGTATACACAACACTATATGTTAAAACTCTTCCCTGGGGAAGAAGGTGGGTGGGGGGCAATGGTTTTGTTTTCTATAGTGAGAATGTGAACTTATTGGTAACAGTGCCATGCTCATCACTGTGGTATGCTGTTGTCTCTGCTGACAAAATCACACTCAAAGTCAAAATCAGACACAGATTCAAACTCATGCACACAGGCAATTACACTATATTCACAGTCAGGTGCACCCTTGAAAGCATATTTTGACTCATACGTAATAAATACTGTAGCTCATACATAACTCACAGTTACACTCAATTTTGAGAGTCTTTTTAGTTGTAATTAAACAAATGGACTAACCAACAAATTATGGTTTACTCATGTAAAATGAAACTATAGTTTATCAAGAGCATGCAACCCACAGACAGACCTGTGCTTTGTCTAGCTGGTTCTGTGCTATCTTAGGCTCCAGTTCTGCAGGTCTCCTGGCGAGGTTCTGGAGCTGCTGCTCCGTCTCTCTCAGCTGGACCTCCAGATCTGCCTTCTGCTCCTCAGTGTCCCTCCAACTGTCTGCCACCTCCTCACAGAGCAGCATACGCTCCTCAGTCTAGACATGAAATGTCAATAGGGTAAATTTAGAAACACAACAAAAACAAAGCTAATGTCTAATGTTAAACAAGGAAGTCCCTGCAGGATTTTTATCATTAAATTTAAGGCAGCTAAATAAAATCCAAGGCTTTTGTCCATCAAATTACTAATTAAGACCCAAACAAATGAATAATTGACTAAAAGGGAGCAGGCCTAATCTCTTGTTGTTAGGTTTTGCTTAAGACACATACTTATTACAGCCTGCAAAAATGGCATTGATATGTGATAAAAAGTATCTAATCAAAGCTTTCTCTGTCTTATTTCGGGGCCTGTAGATGTCAGGATAATTCACTGACCTGGAGTTTGACCTGCTGGATAGATCCTGCGGTGTCTCTGACCCTCGGCTCCGAGAGGTCGCATGATGAACACACAAGCTGGAGGTAGGTACCGGCCTGTTCCTGGAGAGCCCGCTCATGCTTCACCTGCCAACACACAATACATATATCAGCATCAATAAACAAAGTCGTAGGTGGTGATGGGCTACACCTACTACACACATACGTTCCTACTACTATTTTCATTAAATGATCATCCATATGTATCAGAGCTGTGCCACAATGATGGTGTCTGGCAAGAAACACAAGCAACACAGCACTTTTGGCAATGTCACTTCTGCTCAATACAGATTCTTAATCAAATAGTCAAAGAGATCATTCAAGTCTGTGACAATGATAGTATAGAAGCAAGCTAAAACTTGTTAATTCCATAAAGTATTGAGTAGGGCTCTTCTCATTAAAAGTAATTCAATCTGCCAACAGTCATATCATTGTACTGACTGTTTAAAATGTCCCTTTAATCAACAAATCTGCAATCAGCAACTGCCCACATTTTGTCTCCATGCAAGTACGTGCAATCAAGCAAATTGTCCTTGAGATCTATCAAAGAAGATGAATTGAATGTCAAAGATGTGCTAATTTTCAGGAAGCAACAATTTGTTTAAAAAAATCATTACCACAAACTAATCGATCATGGACTAAAACCCTAGCAACCAATTAACAAACTAATTGTGTCAGAGAGAGGCGGTAACCTAACTAACCTGCTGTAGCGCCTCCTCCAGGCTGAGAGGAGGATGTGCAGGAGGCTCTGGTTCCTCTGAGACGGAGGCCAGCCAGGTCTGACACTGCTGCAGAGTGTCCTGCAGACTCACATGTCTCTGTAACTCACGGTCCAGACTCTGATACACCTGCAAAAAAACACAGAACATTTTTTAGTCGACTTTATAATCCCCAACCTCAGCATATAACTGACCAATCATGTAATGATCAATTCAAGAAATTGAAGTGGGGACAAAATATTTCCTACCGAGAGCGATGAAATATACACGTCAGTAATACAAATATAAAGAGAAAGAAAGAGGAGAGGGTGCTGTAGGAAGAGAAGAAAGTCTGGACTGCTTTGAACTAGTAGATCTATGAGCACAGCATGGCCAGAAACACTCCCAGATGAAAACCATTAGCTCCAACATTCCAATGAATAAAGAAATCCCATCTCTTGATGTCATTAGAAAATAAAAGCCCGACAAGTAAGCAGTTGCAACGTTGGATTTAACAGGTGTTGAATGTGGAGGCGTCCATGTCCTCCAGGGGAGAGTGAAACAGCAGGGTCTGATTGACAGTGTTAATATGAGAGCCCAAGGGGGGGGGGGCGGGGGGGGACATGTTTTGGCACACGGCCTGGCAGAGTTGGCAGAGGGTAGAAGGTTGGCAGGCTGGCAAGGGGAAGGCAGGATATTAGAGCTGGTCTGGGCTGGGGCGGAGTTGGCAGCCACCGTCGTAAGACTGGAAGCGCCGTAGTGGAGCCGCCAGCAGCGTGTTGGTGGAGTGCGGCTGGATGGGGCGCGGGTTTGCCAGATTGGATGTGCGAGTGGTGGTGGAAGGTGGTGCATTGGGAGGTGAGCTATGATGACAGAGTAGAGGTTGCCAAAATGACAGAGCGGGGCTGGATTAGAGGGTTTGCCAGATCTACTGAATAGCGGTGTGTGACCGTTTTTTTTGGCTCACGCATGAAAAAAGTGGAGTTGACAGGGCATGCTTGAGATTAATATGGGGAGATTGAGAGAGTGATTTTGGCTGGTGGAGCCCATCTGAGCATGGCTGCTGTTGAGCTCTGCTTTGGCAGCCTTAATTGGTTGTGCCCTCTACATTGGCAGCAAAGGGCCATCTTGAGAGAAGGATTTAGGTGTCAGAATGGGTTAGGATTAAGTGGATGCCTAGGTTGTTGGAATATTAACAGCATGGATATGTAGTGTGTGTGTGTGTGTGTGTGTGTGTGTGTGTGTATGTGTGTGTTGCTTGCACATCCACGGCTGCATGCATGTGTGTGCATGCAATACATCTCTGTCTTACATGTCTTACATTATACATGTGCGCAACCCATTCCTCTATTTCAAAGACTCGCACAGAATACAAGTCTTCCTCCTCCCCCCACCCCTCCCTCTCTCCTCCTCCTCCTCCTCCTCCTCCTCCTCCTCCCTACTCACCCTCTGCGCTGTGCTACAGATGGCAGAATAGCTGTCTCTGGTGCCTTGCTGGTGAGCCTGGACCTGCTGTCTCAACCTGCTCTGCACACGCTCGCTGCAGCCTTGCACCAGGTCGTCTCCTCGCTCCTTCAGGCCTGCCAAGCGATCCTCAAAGCCGGCTATTTCCTCCATGATGGCCTGGGGAAGAGAAGAGGAGCCAAGCGGGCTGGGGTTAGTGAGAGGGTCTGGGGGTGAGGTATTAGAGGATGAGAGCTGGTCAAGTGGTCAAGGACACAGGGAATTGGAACAGACACCACACAGTGTGGTCACGTGTCATTAGACAGGCCTGGATGGATGAACTTGAAGGAAGGTCAAATCATGCAGACATGGATAGTCAGTCATTATCTGCACTGCAGTTATTCCAGTATGGGTTTTTGAAGGCTGATTCTGACACAGATATTTTTGGATTGCAACTACAAAATGTTTGGTAGCTTGGTAATTTAAAAAAAAATAAAAATCTGCTAAATGCTGTGAAATGTATGAATCAAATGATATGGTAAACTAAATAGATCCAATAGTATAAAGCACTTGAGAAAAAAGACACTCTTTTTCCTTTAGCTGTATCATAAGTTACAGACTGAGCTAACAACAGCACCGATCAAGTGATGTGATTGGTCACCTTGTGCCTGGACAGCTGTTGAGTGGCTGCCTCCAGGCCGCCGCCCACAGTGGGGTCAGGGGTCACCATCCTGCTGGACATCTGGAGCAGCCAGCGCTCCACTTCCTGGAGCTCGACGTGGTAAGCTTCCTGTTCCTTCACCTGACCCTCTAGATTCTCCACGTGGGCCTGGACCACAGAATGCACGCACACACGCACACACACACACACACACACACACACACACACACACACAAACAAGCAAGTTTTAAAATCCTTTCTTTCGTGTACATCTCCTGAAGACCTGAGTGGATTTAATAGGTGAAAACAATAAAGGATCGTAGCCTTGGCTTGGATTCATCTGCTAAGTTTAGAAAGTGTTCCTAATATTTTGCACACTCAGTCTATGCTAAAATAAAAAAACATCTGAGCCCAGGTTCTTACCATGGCAGTGTTACAGAGTTCAGTGTAGTCATTGTGCAGTCTGTTTATGTTGTCTCTGATGGAGGGGTACTGGACGGAGGCCAGAAGAGCCTCTCCCTTCTCCACCACTGACTTTACAGCTCCATCATGCGATTGAACCATCTGCAACAGGGCCTGGGGCACAGGAGACACAGAGAACAACAACTTGTTTACTGAACTTTCAATACAATGTATACAGTTATATACAACATATACAGTTTTTATACAATCTATAAAAACTGTAACACAATCTTGCAAACTTCCATCTATGTTTCATTCATTCATACTGCCATTTGAAGCTGCCAGTGTGTGAAGTTGCAGAGTTAATGCTTTGCTCTGTAAGCATTAAACAGCATCATTTTAGTTTACATCTCAGGTGTTGAGGTTGGGGAAATTACATTGAGAGTTCCTGCTGTACCTTGTACTTGGCAAGCTGTGCTCTCCGCTGGTACAGCTCAGCCTTGGGCTCCACCGGGGCGCCCAGCAGAGCCCTGGTCTCCACCAGCCACTGGGCTTGAGCCTTGTAGCGGTCCTGAAACTCCTTAGCCAGCAGCACCGCGCGCTCTAGAGAGGTGTGCTCCTGCCTCAGCCCACCGGCCAGCTCCTCCAGCTGGGCGAGTCGGGCTTCCACCTCCCCACCCAAACCCTCGGCTTCACCCTCCTCCAGGAAGCCTGCTGCCCGCTCCGCCCGCTCCCTCAGGGATTTCAGGAGGCCGTGGCCCTGATGGAGTTCAGCCTGGAGAGTCTAGACAGCAGAGAGAAAGCAATACAGACTCAGCATCGGTGCGTACGTTATTAACATCTCTTTAGCATTTTGCCCACTGCTGAATTAGAGACAAAGCAATGTGCTTGTGTACAAAACACAACAGATATCCTCTAAAATGAGGGAATACTTTGTGTGTTAAGACCTAGAGCTCTGCATCCAAACACCGCATCACACATTCCTTTGTTCCTTCACCTCCAGTGCTGCCCCCAGTCACCCACGGCCAGCCTGACAGTGTGCTTGGAAGGCTTTGAGCCCATCAGGTATGCTGACACCTGCGTGGTGAGACGTGGAGAAGACCATGTGGTCAGGGTGTGGAGAAACCACGGTGAATAATATGAAAGGAGGACCCAATTATAAGGACCCTTAACAGGCAGCAGTAGCAGCAGGGGTTTCCAGGGCAACCAAAACACACACACACACCCACACACACCCACACACACCCACACACACCCACGCACACACACTCAATGGGACGCCATCTAGCTTTCATCATCAGACTATTATTGCCTGAGACGAGAGGAGCTTTGCACTGCAACAACCCCAGGTCTCCAGCTACTGCTGTTGATAATATAATAACAAGATCTGTGTCTGTCTGCACACGTCCACGGCCCCCGGCTTCATATGAAGCTGCAGGCATGTTCATCACTCCAATAACAAGCCCAATGCTGCATTATGAGACCCTCACTTTGTCCCTATATCATACAAATTTATGGTGTTAATAAGTGAGCCAAGACAGCACATAGCGATGGCGGCTTCAGTTTCTTATTGCTCATTATTTCCTGCACATATTGAAACATCTGCTCTTCACATTCAATATCCTTGTTAGGAACACTACTGGCTCTCTACATAATGTACTCAACTTTTGCAGGATCTTGTTAAGCTACTGGTCAATCAGGACTGGTTCCCCAGAGGCTGTTTGTGGGCCAAATGCTGCATTATAGAGCCGTCGCTATTTTGAAGAACCACTCAAACGTCTAAATGGTTCTTTTATTGTGCGTGTGAAGAACCGCTCGCAGGTCCATTAGGCGCCTGCTAGTTAAAACAACCAAATTCAGTGGTCTTGGCACAAAACAACTGTCAGTGTTTGGCAGTGAAGCGATCTCACAATCTGCCTTTGGATCAAATTAGCTTGCCGGTAATGTAAGTTGATCTCAACCATCTGAATCTCCACCACACCGGCTATCGATAGGATAAAACTGAGCAGATCAAGATATTATGGCCCAAAAACATTTTATAATACAGCTGATTTGAAATATGAATTCTCAAAAGCGTATTTATAGCACCTTAAAGGTTTTATGTAGAGCCACTTGAAAGGGTTCTCCATAGCACCATAGTGTTGCTATTATAGAAGCCAAAAAAATACTTTTTTGGGGCTTTTTTGAATTTTTCTGTTCCAGTTTTGGTTCTGGTGCCAGTTGTACGGCTAAATCCATTTTATTTTCATGATAACAACTTGGACTCTAAACGCTGACCTGATTCTCTTGTGTGTTCTGGAGGGAAACCCAAGCTGCTTTATCAAATTTATTTTATTTTCACATTCCCAAAAGCGGCGGTGGAAAACCTCTACGACTGTCGGACAAATCGCGGTCACACTCTTTTACAATTACAACTCAATATTAAATGAGGCCCCGGTTCAACTAATGGCCCTTGACACAGCTATTGACTACTGGCCCTAATGTCAAGGTATAATCATCCCAGCTCACTGAACCGCCTTGTGGTTCTGGCTACAGGAGAATGACTTAAGTGGTAGATCACTGGTGTGCTGTCTCGCAGTGCTAGCAGGACACATGTGGCGACAGCATGTCTTCAGTCCCTATGCAGAGAGGGAGCATCGATCCCAGACATGGATTACTGCAAAGCCCACACCAGATGCCATACTGTAGTTGTCTATATGTATGTGTGTGTGTGTGTGTGTGTGTGTGTGTGTGTGTGTGTGTGTCTGCAAATGTGTTTCTGTATGAAATGAAGAAACGTAGTAAAATACAAAGAAAATAAGAGAGAAAATGTGAAATCACAAAGGCTCCATGGATTTCAGAGTTGGCAGCAGCTTGTTAACTCGTACTTTGTATGGCCGTTGTGATATAGACTGCTTGAGGAGAGAGAAGTGTGTGTGTGTGTGTGTGATGTGAAGCAGTAAGGGCACCTCATCAATTACAGTGTCTGTGCCAGCAGGCTCCTGACACCGGCGCTTCTTCATCCTCTGCCTCACAGTGGGGGGTCTCTCCCGGCTAGGAAGCTCCCTCTAAAACGGCACCCGCTTTGTCTTCATAAAGAGCCGATCGATACGCACATACTCATCCAATCCTCTTCACACTCAATATGAACTGTGCCAAGCAAACTATAGCAGTGATTTTCTTTTTATTGCAGTGTCTGTGTGTGTGTGTGTGTGTGTAAGCAGGACTATTTCCCACCAACACCCATTTGACACAAAGAGAAACTGTTACAATTGTTAGACTTTCTGTCCATCTAGAATACTATCAAAATATTGTAGGTACACCGACTGCTTTGCTAGCTTTACAGATTGTTCACGCAAATTTTGCAGCCTAAGCTCAACTGCCAAAAAATAATCCACATGCTGAATGTTTTGATGTTGCAAACAGGCACCTTATGTTGCTTGGCAGAGGAGTAGATTGGAAAAGGACATTTTCTGCTGGCTAGGATATTGGACTGAGATGAGTTTTTGTTCAAATTTGCCACTACAAACTGAACTCTTGCAAGCTCATCAGTTTGGCGTAGCGTAACACCAGACGTCTGTGCAGATTTATTGCAGAGGTGTGCAGGGCGCAGGAACTTGGAGTCAAATGTCTCGCTGACACATGGAAGGTCCAGAAGCGTGAGAGTACAATGTTAACCACGTAGCCACACGTCTAAACACGGTGGCGTCTGGAGTAAATAAGTAAACAAACCTCTAATTTCTTCATCTTTTTCTCCATGGCGACGCGGTCCTGTGGTTCGGAACTGTCAATCACTGAAGCTCTGAAGTTCTTCTGAGTCGAGCCGAGCCAATCAGAGAAGGACACGCAGAGGTTCTCCGCCTCCTCGATGCTCCTCAGCTCGTCCTGTAGCTGCTTGATGGTTTCCTGTAAGGTGATTGGGGTCAGAGTGGGTTCAGTAGTGGATTCAGAGGAGGTTCAGTTCGATGGTATGCTCTCTTCAATGGCAGATAATCTCTGGGACAGATTAATATCTTCAAACGAAAAACTAATTTTGAAAAAAACATTGTTAAACTATTAAATGAACAAATAATTTGTAAAATTGCAGGTTTTATAGACTGTTTGTATGTAACCTAGCTACTGCTGCCTTATTTCTGGCAGAGGTTATCATTGTTGACACTATTTGGTCAGGGGAAGAAACTGTCTTTGAATACCTGTCTCTCTTTCTTTGAAGGTTTGAGATGTGTCCCAACAGTGCATCACTCTGGCCAACAGGGACCAAAGTATCTCTCTGATCAGCCATCAAAACCCCCAAAACATCCACTTCCCCTCTCCTTTCATCTGCTGAATGCCAATAACTTCACTGCAGGGTGGAGAGGCACCTTATGTTTCATGACGCATTATCCACTTGACTGATATTTTCAGTCAATAATACTACGAAAGTGGCGAGGGTTTCTTGCTGGTTTTGACACATTATTCACTCAACTTGCAAATCCCACGGTGAGAAGCTCCAATTAGCTGATAGTGCTGAGTGCACACCTTTCCTGACTAGACAGAGGTAACAGCTTCCTACCCCGAGCCCATATGGCCCCCACTTCACACGGCATAATTACATGCATCCGTGGAATGAGAGGGAAATAGAGATTGTGTGTGTGTGTGTGTGTGTGTGTGTGTGTGTGTGTGTGTGCGCGCGCGCTTGTAAATATATGCATGCCTGAGTCAATTTTGAGATGGAAAAGAAGTGTGTGTGTGTGTGTGCAACAGAGAGAAAAAAAAAACAAAGCAAGTGAGAGAGGGGGAAAGGCACACACACACACACACTCACACACACACACACACACACACACACTCAAAGGTGTTACTGAAGGTGTAAAAATCAATGCTGTGCCGGAGAAGCCTTTCCACTCCTGGTGCCGGGTGTGAGATTGCCTTCTGTAGCGTTTAATTACAGCCTAAGCCCCAGACCAGAGGAGCCCCATTGATTTTCCTTTAGTCCCCCCCAGAGGAGCTGACAAATAGAGAGGCTGGATCTGAGTACACAGTACAACACAGGCTGGGCTCAGAGGCATAACTCTCCAAACTGCTTCAATGGGGGTGTTGCAGGAAAAAAGAAAAAAGCCCCCCAACTCTCAGCGGAGTAAAGTGTGAGAAGCCAACTATATGCAGAAGGAGTATCCAGTTGTTATCGTGTTTAAAAGACTTTAGCTCTTACATACTGTACAGCTATCATGTTTGAAGTAAAGATCCATGACATTTTCAAATAAATAAATATCCAACAAAAAATATCAAGGGAAGTTTCATTCCAAAATGAGATATCCATTATTTGAAAAGAAACGGATGCTTACTCTTACAAAATGATTGCTGGCAGCGAAGTAAATGACATTATGGCTTCCTATCAAACTTATGAGTCATCTTGATGTCTTTGCTTACAAAACACTTATGTTTTTGTAAGGATGGAAGCGTTTATGTTTTTGAAATATTGACTGTTGAATTTCTGGCGGCCAGATTTTCAAAAAAAACGGCAACGTAGCATTATTGGGATGAAACCCCACAAACATACGGACGTGACCCTTCGAATCCCCGAACAGCCGAGAGCGCTCCCCACCTGTATGTTGAGCAGCAGGGCGTGGTAGCGGGCGGTTAGCTGGGTGGCGGTAGCGCTGACGCGACCGCTGATGTGGGTCTCCTCCAGAACCTGCTGGGCCAGCGAGGAGAGGCCGTCGACTTCCCCCTGCCGCGCCAGCACCGCCTCGAGCCACGCCTGGGACACAGAGAGACATGCGAATTAGCAGTCTGCACAAGTCTAGACGAATCTATTCAGTAATGAAGCGCCAATTAAGTGCTTTACACACCAATTATTTTTTTTTACGGAGAACAAAGGGCATAAATGCAGACAAACACAGAAGATAAAAATAGGAAATAACATGCACATCACAAACGTTGAGTGTGTGTGTGTGTGTGTGTGTGTGTGTGTGTGTGTGTGTGTGTGTGTGTGTGTGTGTGTGTGTGTGTGTGTGTGTGTCTCCTTCCGATTATAGAGAAGGAGAAATACTGAGATCGTCTGACTCCCTGACATTGGCAGGAAGCTTGTTCCAAAGGAAGGGGGCCCAATAGGAAAAACCCCTCTGTCCCCAGCTGTGTTTTCATACAAATACATGCTGTGAGTGGAGAGTATACGCACAGGCTTGGCAAAAAGAGAAAGGTGCAGGGCCATGGGATGCTTTGTAAGTTGGACGCAGGCCTTTATAATCAACATGTGCATTTACAGGAAGCCAGTGAATACAGACTGAGACCAGGAAAGGTGTTTCTGGTTTGCTTGAGTATTCTTGTGGCTGGGTTTTGAATAAGTTGGATATGGAGTGGAGCTGGGAAAGCCAGAGAATAGTGTATTGCAATTGTTATTATTAGTATAGTATAATGTTATTATACTTATTATTATTGGTATTATTATGGTTTATAATATGTTGACTTTCTCTTGAGCTTTACACCATTGTGTACAAAAAGAAGAGCACGCTCCTTATATGGACTTGCAAGCCCTTTTGCAGAAACCATGTCTTAATTGTTACTAAATCCATCTTTAACCTGACTGACTGATATAACAGCTAAAATGAATAAAGCGTCCTCATTTTCCACCAAAGTCACCTAGTCCATCTAGTTCATGGAAGGAGCAGGGCCTCCTCATATTTTGCACACCATGTTCATAATGCTATCGCTACTCTAACCTGGAGCTGCTTCAGCTGGGTGTCCTTGGTGGCTCTGTTTGACCTCCGATGACCTCTGATGTTAGCCTTTCTCTCCGTCTCCTCCAGCCACTGGGCCAGGCTCAGGAACCTCTGGCCCATCTGCCTCAGTCTGGCCAGGGTAGAGCTCAGCTGGGCCTGAGTCTCCTCCAGACGGTCCTGGTAGGCCCCCCACTCCCGCTGAGCGGTGTCCAGGGCTCGGTCCTCGATCTGGGGAACACCCCAGGGGATTACTCTCTCCCTACTGGTCAGCACAGAGGACAGCAGAGACTGGCCCTCTGAGCAGCGGTCCTGCAGGAGCTATGAGGGGAAACAAAGGGAGAGGAAAAGAGTTGTATGACTCAAAGTTTAAATGTAGATGAAGGGGAGGAGATAGGTTAAAAATAAAGTTTAAGCTTTGAGACAATTGAGATATTGTGTCACAGTGCAACGCAATATTAGGAAGGTTTTTTTAAATATTTGTTTAAACCAAGTGTATATAATAATCACAATTACACATGAGACTTCACAGTGTTATTACCCGTAGTTGTTGCAGTGTCTTCTCTAGTGTATCCACATTTCCTTCCGGATGGGACAGGGAGGCCAGGCTGGCCTGTTCCTGCTCCAGCCAGTCCTCAAACACGTGTAAACCCCTCTGGTATTCCTGATGGACCAGAACCAGTTCCTTTGGCCTTGCTGACAGCAGCCTGCGAAACAACAGGAAGGAAATACCATTTTCAGCAACAGAGCGGAGTACCACTTCCATTTGTCAGGTACAGTGGACACTTTGGATCTTATTGGCAAAAAGAATATCAAATCCTCTTGCCATTTGACCAAATTCGCAAAAAAAGAAATCAGGAATGGTTTTGTACTGAACACTGTGTTAGGCAATGATTTACAGAAAACAATATGTGAAAGCTGTGTCTCCATATGCTGCATTCTGTTAAAACACAGCTGTTAGTTACTGTTAATGTTTTGATTTTATTGAACATGTTTTTTTAATTGATTGCTTGAACTACCAATACAACATATGTGAATATATGACAGTAAGAAAGGAGCGCTAACAGAAGGAGCGCTGCATCCAGAATGGACAGGTGCTCTTTGGGTGGAGGTAACAGCTGAGTCATAATGTTTCATAATGTTTCATTTCAATTAGTTTGGCATTGTCTGTTTTCTGCATTCTACATACTTCCCATCCCTCTTCCATACTTGTCCTGCTATGTGTATCTTTGCATTATTGTCTTCAGTTTTTATTCTCTTTTTTGGATACCGGACAGGTGTACAACCTTCTCTTTAAAAATTCAGGTTGATTGAGTAATCCCTAGAATCTGACCATGACCTTATATCTATTATGTTTCCATCTGGTGGAGGTTTCCTATGCATTGTATGTCTGTATTCTTTATCGCCCTGTCTGACTCCACCTATAGTGCTTCCTATATATGCCTTTGTCCTGTGCTGTGCATTGTTCCCTGATGAAGGCCAGACTAGGGCCCCGACATGTTGCTGCAAACTGCTGGTTTTGACTGGATCTTGATGTGTATGTATTTCCGACAACTTGGAGTTGTAAATTTATGGATTCTACAAAGCTACAAACATGTTCCATATATAAGTAATACTCTCCATTAATCTATATGAATATACCTAAACTTGGCAAATGAAGTAACATTTGCAAACAAAATCACTCAAATTCAAATAACTACAGAGCAAAAGCAGGACTTAACAAGTGAGTCTGTCGAGGGTAGATACCTTGGCCTTGTCTTTGAGGATGTTGTATCTACAGTGCAGCTGCTGCACCTCCTGCTGGGTGGTGTAATGTTCAGCCATGTTGGAGCCCTTGGTGGCAATGGTCTCCAGGGGACTGCTGTGACTCAACACTTCCTCGTAGAGCAGCTGGAATGAATTAAGCACACAAACACTAAGTCTCACACACACACACACACACACACAATTACTGAGGTGCACTCAACACCACTGGGAAGCTCCCACGTGTAAATGTGTGTAACTGGATGCGTGTGAAGCAGGGCATTGCAGAGTTATGGTGAATATGCTCAGTGAAACAACTCTTGATGAAGAAACCGTAAAAAAAACAAGATGCTTATAAGACAACCAATTAATCTGTCATATAATCAACTGGAGTCACATTATATGAAATAAATGTTTCCCATCATTAGCTTTGACACTGATTATAGTGCTGTCTTCGTGGTGAACGTGGTACCTTGGTCTTTCCCAGGTTAGCGGTCTTGTCTCTCATCTCGGAGTACTGTCTGTCTGAGCAGCCTAGTGTCTCCTCAACCCGGTCCATCCACAGGATAAACTGACCCACATCTTCCTGGTAACTGGTCCACTGGGACAGAGAGCCCTCCAGCTGACTGTTAAAATCAACACGGTGATGTCAACACACAGTAACTAGACGCAGACATACACGACAAACCAACCGACGCCAGCACAAGCTCAACACTGAATTGTCCCCGTGTTGACAACTTTTGCAACCTTTTCAACTGTCTGAAATCCATCAAGTAAATCTAGACAGATTGCCTATCTTGCCAAATGATTGATTCATTCATTCATGGTCACAACCTTTTACACTGGATGGAGGCGGAGAGCAGGGAGTCCCATGAGTCCTTGAGGTCCTGGATCTGTTTCCGGACAACTGGGACCCCCTCGGCCGAGGTGTTCCTCTGGACGGCCTCGCCCCGCGTCAGCAACATCTTTAGCTGGATCTCCCTCTCCTGACGAGCCGCCAGCAAGGCCTGCAGACAGAGGAAAACGTACAGCATGAGCTAAAATCTAGCTAGTTTTGTCTAGCTTAGAGGATGACACAAGTTTTTAGGAGATTGACCCAAGAACATACAAGAACCACAAGAACTTGGTGTATTCCTTTAATGGCTCCCAAAGCTTTCTTGTCCCTCCTTACCTCCAGCTGTATCATCCTGTCCTCCAACACGCTCTTGTCAGCGGTGGGAGAGAGGCAGGTGTTGAGGACCCTCAGGGCTTCACACACCCAGTCCTGGAGCTCTTTAAGGCCCTGGGAGAAGAGGCGGTGCTCCCCTACGATGCGCTCAATCCTGGAGGACTTGTCCTTGAGAGAGCACGACAAACCACCATGAACACAGTCTGAGTGTCTGAGTGCTTGGAGAGAACAGAGGACATTTCTAGTGCACAACAATAATATACATCAAACACACCTACAGTGCTTTTTTATACTGGCAGAAGCCTCCAGACACTCCCCCACTCCCACTTCAGACTACAAAAACAATGTGGGTTTTTTTTCCCCCCAGACATTACACGTCTTTAACATCAGAGTAATTGTAGAGTAGAGTGGGAACTACAGCAATAGCCTACAAGTGGAAATTTCAAACGATTCCATTCCTGTTTCCATGTCTGGCAGGGAAGAAGACCTAAAAATAGCACTCGGCTAGCTAGCCGACAAGGTAAATAAATCCCATTCATCATCATTGGGTCACTCTCATTGTCCTCCGGTGGTGCTTATGCATTCAGTGTAATGTTTTGTTCCACGCCGTATCAAATCAATCATAAGAGTGTGACCGATCTAGAGGGCGCTTCAAAAAGGTCAGCTCCCAAGCAGTGACACATTTCAACTGTGGCATTTCAGAAGCACCTCGGCGGATAAAGGTAAGCACCACAGCATTGGCCTTTCTGATGATGAAGCAGCAACCTCGAGGCCTTTTGGAAGCGCGAGAGAGAAATGATTGCGCTCTGACATATCGGTCCTAGACACCGAGATTACTCAGAAACAAATGTTTGCACCTGAAGCGTGCCTTCGTTACACCACCCGCGATGTATGTATGTGCTGCTGGGGAATAACGCGTAACACAGCGAAACACAGTGGAAACCTCCAAGAGTTGCATGCGTCAAGCGAGGCACATTTCTGCAAGCCGGAGCTTTTTCCCCAAACAAGAGCACAGAGAAGGGGGTAACAGAGGAGTGCCACAGGGGTACGGGGTGGGAGGAGTGTTACCTTGGTTAAGTTGCTGAGGGCTAGGTACTGTGCTGACAGCTGGGACACACGGTGGACGAAGCCCTTGCCGGCTGCCTGTCCCTCCCAGAGGCGATGAGCCCTCTCCCTCAGCCTGCCCAGCTCTGCCTCCCGACTGGCCATCTCCTCCAGCACACACTGGGCCAGTATGGAGGAGGAGGAGGAGGAGGAGGAGGAGATGCAGGGAAAGGATGGTAGAGTTTGAGGATGAAAGTAGAAAGAATGGATGAGAGAAGATTGGAGTGGAGGATTGTGTAAGGAGGGTATAGGAATGGTGAAGAAGATGGTATTTTGGATGAGCATGATGGTGGCCAGATTGTGAAGACAGAAAAAGGAGGCGTGAGAGGCATAGACAAGGGATACATGGTTGGGTTAACAAGAACACACGGAGCAACAGGAGCACATTAAAATACAGCGATGAAGACGGGGGATAAAGACTGTCTTAAAAAAAAAAAAAACAGCATCAGCAGTATTTCTCTTGATGTTCTTTTTTGAACAGGAATACGGCGAGTCAGGTAGACAGCACAGCACAGAACAGAGAGAAGAGACAAGCCCCGATAAGACTGGCTGCAGAGGTAGGGGGTATATATGTGAAACGGTAAAGAGGATTTCGCCGGCGCAGGTTCAGACACCGAACCCCGCATTGTATTGTGTTGTACAGTAGGTGCTTGGGGCAGAAATGTAATTGCTTGCGGGGCCAGACAAAAGGCGATGACAAAAAAAGCACTACAGCAGGCGACAGAGTAAATACAAAAATAGCAACAACGATAAGGGCAGGGCTTTGAGATGGGCTAGATATATTTTTTTCCCCCCCCTTTGTCAGTTTTATCTTTTTAACGCTCCACGCCTCTTGTCTTTTTTTTTTTTTTTTGTCTCTGCCAGACATAGCGGGGGCTGTTATCGCATCCTGAAAAGGGCTTTTTAGCCACGCAGCGTTTCAGCTCTGACAGAAGGAGAATTAATTAGATTTCTGGACTTTTCCTGTGACTATTGTGAAGACGGAGCTCTATCTCGATCCACCGGTGCTCGACAGTACATGTAATTAGGTCCTCCTCTCTTCAACGCTGATTTCAGATTGTGCTTTATAGATGCGTATCTTAGGAAGAGCTACAACTACATAGCAAATCCACATAATAGTCAATATAGTGTGATGGCAAGGTGTACAGAAGTAGCAGTTCAGTAATAGCAGCTGAGATGAGGAATGTAAAAGGAACCCACTCAGAGCATCAATTCAATTCAACACAATAATTGAAATTTCAGTATAAAATGGCCCGAGGCTTTGCAGAATGCATCTCCACTGGGAAGGCTATAAACAATGAAACAAAAACAACTTGGCGGGTTCAATTAATGCATCGCCTGTAGCTTATCAGGCGTATCACCCAGCGGTTAAAGAGTAGAGTCGGTCGAAAAGGCTCGGGGCTCCACAGTACCTGCAATTTGCTGAGCTCCTGTCTCTTGGCCGGGAGGTCGTGCAGCCGAGCGCTGCTCTCCTGAACTCTGACCTCTGTGCCGTTCAGCCAATCCTGGAGCGGCTCGGCGCTGGCCTCAAAGTCCGTCATCTGAGACTGCAAGTTCTGGCGAAACAGCGCATGACTGGTTAAATATAATGAGAATATTTTGTGATACTGTAGAAATAAACCATTCATAATGGTGAAACTAAAAATAAAACACATGCCGCCTGTGTCTCCACAGACCACAATTCAGTTCTTTTGTTTTCCAAGGACCACATGAGAAATAAGGGTTTTTATTACTGTTACAAGTTATCCTGTTTTTGTCCCAAATACCACAAACATCTGTGTATGGTCAAGTGTTATAGGAGACGACAACAGGCACAAAGGCACAGAAAGACACTGTGGATAGAAATGTATGAACTCTTCACACTTAACTTCTCTTTAATTTAACCTTCATCTATCCAGGAAGTCCCACTGAGATGCAGACTAACCTTTTTGTTTTGCAGGGGGAGAAAGCAGCACCAACACAAACATAAGCGGTAACTGACCTTGAGCGCATTCTCCCTCATCTGCAGGTTCGTCATCAGGCTCTTCCAGTCTTCTCTCGCGTTTGCCACTTTGGCCTTGATTCCCTCAACTCTGTCTTTGGCCACCACAGCCATCAGCAGCTCCCCGCTGGCCCCTACTGTACTCAGCCTGGCCTGGCCATGCTCCCTGTCACTCAGGAACTCCTGCGGGGATAACACACAAAAGGGACTTTGACTATTTGACACAAAGGGAGGAGGGTGTGAAAGTGGAAAAACAACAGTGACTGAGTGACAAGCCTCCAACTTCTTTGTGTCTTCGGCGTCTGATGACTTGGCCGTGGAGTTGCTGAAATCAATACGGCCGTACGTACAGCTGATTTGATTTGTCTCCTATCTCACTGTACATCACCGAACGCTGTAATTAGGCAAAGTCATTACTAATTCTATGTGCGTGGGCAGAAAAGGAGGAGGGGCCTGACCCGGAGAGACAATCACAGATGAGAAAAGTCAGCGAGCCTGAAATGAAATGCGTGGTTTACACATAACGCGCGCGTACACACACACACACACACACAGACACACACACACACACACACACACACACACACACACACACACAAAACACCCCTCCCTCAAAACTGAGCCGATGACAGTAGCGCAGCAGGGACCACTCCACCATCTGTGCAGTCAGCACATCACTTACACACACTAGAGCGCTAGCCCCCCCCCTCACACACACACACACACACACACACACACACACACACACATACATACATACATACAGTACACCCACACACACACGCATAGAAGGTCCGCGTCGTTCTCTCTCTGTCTTTCTCCTCTCCTTTTACCTCTCTCTCTCGCCTCCTCTGTCCATTCACTGCCTTTTTTCACACTTACCACCATGCTCCCCCTGCCAGTGTAACAGTATAGCACCAATTAAGCGTGACACAATGGATGTCTACCCCCCGCGCCAGCCCTCCTGGAGGTCAGCCATGTGGAAACATTGTTCCACATTCCTCACCGAGTCAATAATAAATAAAACATGACCGCCTCCATATTCCTCTCTTCTCCACGACATCCCCTCTCATCCACTAAAGACACACGAACTCCACTCCACGAAGACTACTAACTCCTGAAGACGCACACAAAGAAACTCCTGAAGAGCGTTTTCCTTTCTTTGGCATCCTTTTAGATTTAAGACGATGCAAAAGAAAGAAAATAACCCCTAAAATATAACCTCTAAAACGACATTCTGAAGTTCAGTAGGACACGGCTCTTTCCTATGACCAGAAGATTGATCAATGAATTAAGTACAATGTGCAATACACCTGTTCAGAAAAAAATGATTTTATTTTGAAATATCAAAATAAAAGTTCAGTGGTATACGAGTGTGGACTTCCACGTCCACATGCTCAGCTCACAACTTGTGTAACGTCAATTCCTGGATGTTTCACTATTATTGAGCCTGCATGTATGGACAGGTGTCTGAGAGGTAATTAACCGTCTGGCGCAGGGACGTCTACCTTAACGGACAAGTCCCTGACTCCTAGACAGGACCCTGGGGCCCTCTAAAGAGGCAGACAGACTGTTACACCTGCCAGCTTCCCAGAGACGCAGAGAGACAGACACACAGAGATAGGGAGGAGAGAGAGAGCGAGAGAGAGAGAGAGAGAGAGAGAGACAGAGAGAGAGAGAGATTTGGAAGAGAATGGAAGAGAGACCCTGCTGTGGAGCTTTCACTTATCCCCCTTGGCTGCGTGCCCAACTCCAGCTCATCCAGCCTACAGCAGGTCCTGCATTTCCGACAAAGCCACCAGAGGACACTCAACAGTGGCCATGTCAACACAGATGCCCCCCGGCCCGAACGATCTCCCACTGAAAGCGGATTGATTCTTCAGCTCTTACATCATTTTACTTTTAGCAATTTCCCTCGCTGTAGCATGCTTCGCTTAGCGTGCACATGCACAGGCAACGAAAGGTTCACTCAAGTTTGTAATCGGTGGCTGGGTTCAACAGCATGGGACGCTTTCTGTGGACTTAGAGTGGACCATGAATTCTGTCTATTGCAAGTTGACCAAGGAGCAACTGCAGTCTAAAGTTAGAAGAGGACTTGTGGACGAGAAGGTCATCCATTTGAATCTTGCAACCACTCTGCCAGCCCACTCAGTCAAATGTTTTCTTATTTTCCTGGGTTAAAGTAATAACCTCTGACATTTTCATAAATGTCTGTTCTGCTACTGACGCAATTGATATAACAAAGTGATTCAACCTAGACCCAGTTCATAAAAGGTTTTACATTTGCTGTTCTAAACACCCGGTGTCAGGTGGGTCTTTCCCAAGAAAGATCTTCTGGCACACAGGAAGTGATGCGTTTTACCTAACCAGAACCAGCAACATTTTATTGAGAATAAATAGAGGAAAAAGTGCGCCACCTACAGAAACTCAAACATCATCAACACACAATCCAAGGAAAAAGACGCCACAGTACTGGACACACCGTTTGATTGACAAGTCATCTCTGGGAAGCAATGACCGCTCAGCACTACAGATGAATGAATGGATCTCACAGAGGAAAAATAAATCTCTTACTTGTATCCTCTGCAGGGCAGCGGATGCTTCGGTGACGCTCTGCGGCACATCGAAGCACTTGGCGGTGCTGATCTTGGCGTTGACCAGCCACTGTTGGAAGTCCCTCAGGGCCGCACGGAACCTCTGCTCCAACAAGCGCTCCTTATTCTGACACTCTCTGGAGGCTCGAAGACTGAGACTGGGGGACAGGGGGGGGGAAAGGAAAGGAGTCAATTGGCTCGGCGTTGTGGTTCTGCAGGCTAAGGTGCATTCGGTGGCACGTCGTGGGTTCAAACCCGACTCGTGATCTTTGTTGGTGGCATCCCCGCTCTCTCTTCTGCCTCTGTGTTGCATCTCATTGGGCAGAAATGTAATTCAAATATGTTTTTTTTAAAGAAAAGGGAGTCAGGGAAGAACAGGGAATAGGATGAACGGCAAAAGAGATGGAGGGTTTCCTGTGTGCTGCACATAAATGCATATGTATCAAAACAAGGTGGATATACGTGCAGATGCTGTACATACAGTACGGGCAACATGGAGGAGGAGGAGGAGGAGGAGGTATGGTGGCTTGGGAAATGAGGAGCAATGAGAAATGGGCAGTTGGAGAAGTGGGTGAAGTGGAAGGAATGAGAGTTGGGGCTGGGGGCTGGGAATGGGGGATGGGAGGGGTGAGGGGTACAGCATAGGAGGCGGTTGAGAGGGAACATATGAGGGGGGGTGAGAGTTCAAGAAGGAGAGAAGGAAGGATGACAGGCTGACAATGGAGGAGAAAGGCTGACATAGAGGGAGTATGGAAAGATGCCAGGGAAAGGTGAGGAAGCAAAAAGTGAAAAGGCGTTAAGGCGTACTTGACATTTACAATGTTAGAGGGTTGTATTTCTTTTCAAGGAGCGTATTACATTCCGGGATTTTTTTTCATGCTGCACATATATCTTACAGCATTCACCACTGATACCAAGCAGATGGTGTCATGCGCTATGGATGATTAAAGATTAAAAAAAACGTATTTTGAACAACACCAACAGCCACCAAACTTAAATTTTAAATGTTAAAGTAAAACGCTTAAAGCAACATTTTTTGGACAACAGACAATGAATAAAACCCGAACCAAGACCCATACTAACAAAGTCACATCTTAAGGTCAAAGGTCAGTATGGCCATATGGCCAGGTTACATGATTCCACATAGCACTCTTAGGGGTCAAAAGAGGAGACCATCAAAACATTCATGACACCAATAATAGTTACAGGTAGAACACAGACTACTAATAAATATAAAAAAAAGTCTAAGATAAAAAAGAAGAAGATAAGAATTAATAGTTTAGGTATTGATGGACAGTGGGCGGGTGGGGGGGGGGGTGATGGAAGGGATGGAAGGGGGGGGGGGGTGATGGAAGGGATGACAGCAAGGAAACAAGGTGAGCAGCTGAAAAACTGACAACAAGGCACAAACACACACACACACACACACACACACACCCTCCAACCCCAAACACAGATAAACACACATTCGCAGACACACACTTGTACGGACACTCACACATGCACACAAACACCCTTGAGTTTTAATGATGCGAGGGGGGCATGAAAGGGTAACACAGTGGGGAGAGCATGGGTGTGGGAGAAGCACTTTTTTCTGCTGTGACAGACAAAATCCGGCATGAGCTCAAGAGGAGGGGAGGGGGGGGGGGGGGGTACTGCCCTTTCCCTCCTCCATCTCTCTCCTCTCCCTCTTTTTTCCCCCCCCCCTCTGCCTGTCTTTCTCCCTCTATCCGCAGTGCCTAATGCAGGACAGGTGCAAAGAGCACACAGGCCAAGTCTATAAAGGACTGAAGAACCAAGGGAGCGAGAGGGGCGCTGTTTTTGCCAATCGACGACCAAAGCGAACGATCCACCGGAGCATCTCTAACGAGTTGACCTCACTCAAGTTGTCTGCCAATGAATATTAGTCACAGGGCTTAGTCATAGTAAATTTAGCTTCAGTTCAAAATTCTACATTCATGCTGGCAGTACACTTGTGTGCATGCATGTTCGTGTGCACGCGGCTATTTGTGTGCATTAATGTGCCGTTGTTCTTTAAAACGACACAACATGCGCTATCGAACACAGATTAGAGCTCGGCAAACAGACTCGAGCAGACTCGACGTATCGGAATCTCCCGAATGCATTTGATTTCCTCGAGAGCACACACACACACACACACACAGCCTCGCGTTAAAATGAAACCGGCCAAAAACAACAAAAAAACAGCGAACGAGCGGGAGATGAGGAACAGAGGATAAATGTCGCTTAGCAACCGGTGGCTCTGTTACTTTCCTCTCCTTGCGCTCTGTCAACTTTTGCCCTTTTTTTTTTTTTTTTTTGGAGGTGGCAGACACACACACATTTCACAACTCTTTCCAGATGCACACACACACACACTTCCTCTAACACAAATAAAGGCCAGTAAAAGTGTGTGCCTGTCCAGCCCACCCATACATAGACATGTTGAGGACTCTCTAGTCCCGTCTGCCCGTCTAGTGCTGTGCTTCTTACATTCATCTGTTGTGTAACTTACAGCATGAGTGTCTAATGTTGTGCACAGACAGACAGACAGACAGATTCCCCACGGGGCTGATAAAGATCTATTTCATTCCATATCCACACAAACAAACACACACACACACACACACACATTTTTTCCCGTCTCACCTGTTGTGCTGTTTGATAAGAGCGGTGACCCGGTCTGATTGTGCGCCCAGGTCTCTGGAGTAGCGCACCAGGTCATTCAACTGGCCTTTCAACTTCTCCGCCATCGGCTCGGCGCTCTGCAAGCCCTCCAGTATATCCTGAACACAAAACAGAGACCAGTGTGTGTGTATGTGTGTGTGTGTGTGTGTGTGTCAAGGAGAGACGAGCACCCAACGGATCTGCATGACACCCTTCAGTAACTGCACATGCATTCACAACCCATTCACACCCTGGCTTGGGTCCTTTTCACTCTTTCTCGCACTTACACACACAAACACACACACACACACACACAAACACACACATACTCACAGTGCTGCTGGTACAATAGCATTTCTGTTCTTGTCGAGTGTGGCAGGAAGGAGCGGTGGATAACGCTCTCCCGCTCTCCTCGGCGTGCCTCACATTCTGCACTCACACGGTCATGAAATTCCCTCCCATGAAATACATACAAGCTCTCTATCTTCCTCTCTGTCTGACGTATGTCCAATAAACACTCCCCCTCCTCCCCTCTCTCTCTCTCACACACACTCACTCATTACTGCACTCTACTTACACTCCTGCTTGTTCCTCATGCTCTCTCCTCTTCTCTCTCTCTCCAGATTGCCTGCGTTCCTCCCCTCTCTCCTCCCCTCTCTTCTCATCTGCTCTCTCTCTCTCTCTCGCACTTTCCTCCTGGTTCTCGTTGCTTTCTCTCTCTCCTCCCCTCTCCCTCCCCTGTTCCTTCCCTATCCCTAGCTTCCTGTTACTTTCTCTTCCCCTCCCCTCTCCCTCTTTCTCTTACACTTCTTTTCTCTCACACTCTCTCTCTCTCTCTCTCTCTCTCTCACACACTCTCTCCCTCTCTCTCTCTCTCTCTCTCCCGGTGGAATTCAGCTGTCAGCCCTCGCAGATGCAGGAGGGTTCAAACACACACAAACGAGCGCGCAACGCAAACAAGGCTGGACACAGGAAACAGGCTGGAGGAGGAGAGAAAGAAACGGAGGAGGAGGAGGAGGAGGGGGGAGGACTCTGTTCTTTGACAGCCCCGCTTTGAGGAGAACCGGAGAAAAAGGCATGGCCGAAGAAACCTGAGGAAGAGTACGGCGGAGCATATACACAGTGCTGCTGACATGTCCTTGACAGTACAGAGAAATAGGAGCACTGTAAACATCCTGTGGTGGTTAGGAGCAGAGCGAAAGGGGAGGAGGAGGAGGAGGAGGAGGAGGAGGAAGAGGAAGAGAGTCCAAGAAACAACCTCTGCAGCAGGAAAAGACATCACTGTACACTTCAGTTCAGTCAAGACAGTGACTGGCAGTAGAAACGGGAAGGGACGGAGAGAGGGAAAGGGGGAGGGGGGGGGTGGAGTGCAAAAGAGTGGCAGAAAACAAAAAAAAAAAAAGGGGGAGGACAGAAGGAAGAGCGGGGAGAGACAGAATGAGGAGGGAAAAGAGAGGGAAACAGTGAGGGGATTGTAGCTGTCACTCTCCCAGTCATCCCAGTAAAGCTGATTTACAAACTTAATCTGTTTTTAGTCTGGATTTACAAATAGAATGGATAATTACTGACAGGGGAAGCACAGCTGAATGCAGCGGATGCACGTCTGCAGTGTGTCGTGTTGTTGTGTGTGTGTGTGTGTGTGTGTGTGTGTCCTTTTCACCAACTAAGACTAATCACTTTCCGAAATTAACATAGTATATTATAGTACACTCAGCCATGCTTGAGTTTTAGTTTTTGCGAGAGAAGGTTACCGCAGTCATCATCCACACATCACAACTCAACACAATAAAATCCCACCTGAACAGAACAGCTTAATCGTCACCATCACTTTCACCACTTTTTGATTAAAAACTATTAGGAGCAGATGACCAGTGAATGGACATTCTTATCATCTAATTCAATCCCGCCCTACCTTAGCCAGTTGCCACCCCTCCACCGCCTCCTCCCCGTTGCTCCGCCCCTCTGCCCGAATCAACTCCTGGCTCCACCCCCTCAGCCGTCCGTCCAGCTCTCTCAGCTCCTCCTCCAGCCGGGCGGTCAGGCGTCCGTATTCCTCCTCCGAGGCAGTCGCGGTGGCCAGGGCCCCCTCCAGGCCGTCCCTGGCCCTCAGGGCGGCCCCCTCCCACTGCTCCAGAGCCTGGGCCAGCGCCCCCAGCTGGCGGTCCATGGCCTCGCAGCCTCCCGCCGCCGTGTGCTCCGCCGTGGACGCTGCGCTCCGACGCACCCGGCTCAGACGCTCGCGGCCCTCCAGCAGCCGGCACTCCACGCGCTCCTGATAGATGGAAGTGTGGGTGGGGGGGGGGGGGGGGGAGAGGAGACAAAGTTGCTACGGAAACTGTGGCTACGGAAACTGCAACCTCTGGATGTACTGCTGATTCTATTTAAAGCTTCCTACAGTGTCTTTTTTATTTTTTTCACATGTCTCCCACTCCATCACTCTCTATCTTTACTCTCTCTCTCTTTCATTCGGTCTTTGCACTATTCATGTTTGATGTCCACTATTTT
Organism: Hoplostethus mediterraneus; assembly: GCA_034670385.1. NCBI lineage: Eukaryota > Metazoa > Chordata > Actinopteri > Trachichthyiformes > Trachichthyidae > Hoplostethus > Hoplostethus mediterraneus. The sequence goes on from JAXDDW010000015.1 coordinate 2,284,884, forward strand.
TAATTTGCCATCTCAATTTTCTCTCACTATTTTGCCTTACTTGCCTCACTCTCCTTCCATCTTCCCCCATTCCATCCCCAATTCTTACTCTCTCTCCGTCTCGAAGTCATTCTGAGTGGAAAGGTAGCGCTTGAGAGGCAGAGGGTGTGAAAAGCAAACACTTGAGTGAGATGCGATACCACCATGGTGACAGAGGGAGTATAAAGGGGGTAGAAAGCTGCATCTACTACCACTTCAGTGTGCATGAGTGGAAGGATATAAACACTAACCCTGAGACCACGAATGGAAAATGAACATACTGCAATTACCTTGTGTATACATGGATTTATATTTCCACTTCTATTAAATTGCTTCACACTGTGGCTCTGCAAACACACATTTATAACATGATAATTAGGACCCATGTGTGAAATTTACATGCAAATCAATATTTTCTCACATAATTTCTCGCCTCCATAATTGCGGTATCATTGAACGGATGAAAGCTCGGGCAATAATTCCTTCCTTCCCTCCCTTTTCCCCCCCTTTTCTCAGAGGGTATTAAAGCAACTCGTAGGCAGTACAATGTGCCAAGAGGGACTGAGATATTTGGCTGTGATATGGGAACAAACTGAGCATGGAATCCAACTCCCAGTCCAGGTTTTCCCTCCTCTATCGATGGTTTACTTGCAGTAGTCCAAGATATATTGCGATAATTTAACAAGGAGTTGCCTTAGCAACATAGAAATCATAGAAATGACACTTGTAAGCTGAGGCTGGGTATAGTTTCACACACTCACACCCAGTGCCAACAGGCCAACACACCCTCCAGGCATGCCCGCGATTTACACACAAAGCGCTGTTGTTTCAATGAGCTATCGGTTACTGTTACAATTACCTCAAAATACAAACACACACCATCTGGTAGTAATACTGGCTCGGATTATTACTATGTGTGCTTTTACCATGTGCAATAATGTGACCCAGTAGAGATAATAGGCTGTACGTAGCAGGCGGGAATGATGGGACCGATCTTTTCACTCAGTAGCTCTCAACATACATGTATGGCGATGCAACACAATTAAGACACACTCACTTAGCGATTGTTTAAAAATGTCACACTGATCATAGTGTAATCACACACAGGAGCCAGCAAACATTACGAGTGGCTGAACTCTCTCAAAATTGTGTTATCTTGGAAGAACACATCTGATTATAAGTGTAATAAATTGCATTTTTGTGAATGTTTCATAATTTGGTTTGATGATAATGATAATGTAAAAACCAAAAACTGTACCTGAGTTCATGAGCACTATAATGACACACCTGAGCTCACTGCACAGCGCACCGGTGTGTAATATCCTTGCTTCACAGTGCTTTTGTGTCAGATACCGTACAGTATTATTTCTTTAAGTATGGGTCAGGAACCCAATTTTTCTCAGGAATTGTCCAATTAGGAATTTGTTTCTTTGTTTCTTTGTTCCTTTGCAAATCCCTCTAGTGACCCATCTACATACACAAGTCCACAGAGAGGTCTGAGCAATGAGTCATCCAGTAGCTGCTAGGAGTTCAGTGCCAAGATAAGATAAGATAAGATAGACTTTATTAATCCCGCCGTGGGGAAATTCACGCCAAGGACCCTTCAATAAATGTGGACACGCTGGATGATGAAGGGATAGACCATTCAGATCTAGGACTGTCAATCACTTGGGTGCCCTCCCACTCTGGCTCCCGTATCAGTTTCTTGTGAGCAATACTTCCGTTACCTAATGCTGTAACCTGAGCTCCATTCTTGAATCCCTGTTGTACACCAATGTAGGTGGGTTGCCTGTTTGTACGCTGATTCTCAGCCTTACCCTCACTTCAGACAGTCTCTTTTTGATGGAGGTAGAGTCTCCTGACGTATCAGACCAATGCTGTAGCTCCTCCCCAGCAGACATCAGCCAATCAGTGAGCTCCCTGACAGCTTCCAGGTATTCCTGATGTTCCAACACCACGGCCTGTGCCCGACGCACTCTCTCCTATAAAATGGACACAAGCAGTCAAAAAAAGACTACAGAATAAGTTTGTATTAGAATCGATTTCAAAAGTTAAATAAAAAAAAACCCCTCCTCCACACCTCCACCAAGGTTGTGAGGTCATCAAACTGAGCCTGCAGCTGGGTGCGGGCACCGTGGTTAAAACTGGCGTCGCCCGTCTTCTTGAAGAGCTCCCTGGCCTTTTCCTCCAGGCTGGACAGCGCCACCTGGTGGTCTTCCAGGTCAGCCAGGAGGGCTCTCAGTCTGTCGAGCTGAGAGGCCTTTTCCCTGGGCCCCGGCTGGGGGGTGAGAGGGGCGCACACCTCCCCCTCCACAGCCTCCATCCAGCACCGTAGCTGGGCTGCGCTGTCCAGGTAGCCCCCCCACTGGGACACGGTCCACTCTAATCGACTGGACAGGGAGAGAGGACGTCAACGTTAGTCTATGACTGGCACATATGGGAAATATACTGGATGTATGTGCAAACATGTACGGAATAGATGTGGACGGAATCAATAGCAGAATTCAGTTGATTACTTTCAGTTAGTTTTGGATTACTTTGCCTCCAAAATCCAAAGAAAATAAAATTAAACAAACAAGTAATTCCACATAACATCCCCCTCCGAGTAATCCAACAAGTAATAACCATTTTTATACATATGTAATGTTAGATACTTCAGACACTTCAGACACAGGATATTGCATGTGTGCTTACGGTGGTTCAAACACACAAAGACACAGATACACACACCATTTTCCTTGCCCCATCTGTTACCCCTACACACACCAATATCCACGCACACTTCACCTGCTACCTCTTGCCTCCCACTCTCCCTCTCCTCCCCTTAAAACGCAAACACACCCCATGTGAGACCCGCCGTTTGCCATCCGCCATTTAGCCCTTAATGAGATCAATTCATTCTAGCAGGAGGGGCGATAATTGCTCAATTAAGCACGCACACACACACACACACACACGAGTACGCACGCTCACACACACACCTGCATACATGCCCGCACACACACACAAAACACACGCTAAATCAGATGCATCAATCAGGGTTACAAAATGAGACAAATACTTCTTATTATGTGCTTAACCTAAAAGGTAATTAATGGCAGCGAGACATCAATCTCACGTGATGAAAATAGCCTGATCCCACGAGAGAGGATTGTCTGGCACACAGGTAAATGGCCTACATAACGTCCAGGTCAAAGCTTATAATGGCACATTTAACCACATGCAAGCAGAAATCAAGAGTGGCTGAATGAAAATGATGTTTTTATGATGTTCGAATAGCCTATTGATATTGTGCTATTAGATACGATGCGTTCTAGGTGACAGTTCAAGACGAGGGGGGTCTCTCTACCTGTGGCAGCTCATGGCGGTCACTAGCAGTGTGGCCCACGCATCCTCCACTTCCTGGAGCTGAGAGCGGATCACTTCCTGTCCGGCCTCCCCGTAGCTGCGCAGGGCCAACTCGCCCTTGCCCATCGCCATGTTCAGCTTCACCTCGCCCTCACCCTTGAGAAGCAGGATGTCCTACACAAACAGAGGGGGTGGGGGGGGGGGGGGGTCAGAGGAAAATTACAGTGTTGCAGCTTTGCACTATTGTACATTTTGGACAGAAAACTTTCCCAAGCAAATAGCCCCCTCTTGTGTTTACTCCAAAAACTGTATATCTGTCCAAGGGAGCGCTATCAAAATAACTGAGCATGATATCAACGTTATGTGTGCTATGTGAGCTATAGTGAACTAGTGTGTATGATAAAGGCTTCCAACAACCATTTCGCCTATACTACTAGTAGTACCGCCTATACAAGTCTTATGTATTTGCACTGTGATGTCCCTTTCCCATGCTGTGTAAGTGTGCGATGTGAAATTCGCTTGTTGTCAATATGTCGAGACAAATTCCTCAACATGTATCGTACTTGCCTATAAAAGGGATTGTGATTTGAATCCTCTCACCTGCACCGTCTCCAGCCTCTGCTCCAGCTGCTCTTTCATCCCCATGGTGCTGTCTACCGTCCCCAGTCTCTCCTGGATCTCCTCCAGCCAGGCCCAAACCCCCTGGAGCGTCTCCCCGAAGGCGTGGCTCTCCTGGCAGCCTCGCAGCCTCTCCCTGGCCGCCTTCAGCAGGGCCTGGTGCTCCATCTGGAGTTGGGCTGTCACTCTCACCTCTCCTCCCTGACCCCCGTCCCACTTCGGACAGAGACTGGGCCTCCTGGCAGAGCCGCTCCACAGAGCCCCTGGCAAGAGACAGTTTGATGTGATTGATCGTATCAGAAAACGTTACGGTCAAAGAACTGGTGCCGACGCTACGGCATTTCAACCGAGCCTTCACACACACGTCCGCACACCTCCTCGCTAGCAGCTCCTTGTGGAGGCTGTCCATTCTCTCCAACTCTTCGGTGCTGTCAGGGGCTCCGTGCTGGCTGTCTGCCCCGAGAACAGGCTCCTTCTTCAGTCTGAGCTCCATCTGCTCCAGCCACCCTCTTATACCCTCCACGCAGTCATCAAACCTGGAGAGGAAGAGGAAGAGAAGACTCAAACAGTACAATTCACACTTGTCACTTCATCTCGCTACAAGACACCAAACCAGACAGACACACTCACCCCTTTCAGCAGTTCAGCGCTCTCCTCCAGGTCCCGCTGGCTCTGACAGCAGCTGTCCAGGTAGCTCCTCCACTCTCTCTGACAGGAGGAGAGATGCTCTTGGACCTGTGCAGCCCCAGCCTTAGGCAGGTGGAGCTGGAGGCTCTCAGCCTCCTCACAAACCTGGGACAGGCGCTGCTCACCGTCCGACGTACGCTCCACTGACACCTGTGGAGAGGAGGGGGGAATGTGTGGCTCATAAAACCTGACTGCATCCATGCCAAATGCTCAATTGTCCCAGATGTGAATATTCCCATTATAAAAATTAATTGTTAAAGCAAAATTAAATTGTTAAAACAATAATAGACCTTTAATATGCTTTTATTAATTACATACAAACATTATTTTCATGTGCTGTAAGCCATGATGAAGGTAGATAGCGCACAGGCATAAGGGAGTGAAGTGTCTGATGGCTGGCTGACTGCCCTGAAGCCTTCACAGCGTCATAGTGACAGCGCGGTGGGAAAAACAAGAGTACGATATGAAACAGTACCTTCAGCCTGTGCAACTTGGCTCCGAGGATGGCAACGTCTCCTGATTGGTTAGAACATTCTTTTAGCTCCGCCTTTAGATCTGCGAGCCAGGAGTGAAAGTCTTGGACCAGCTCTGCTTACAGGAAGAGAAAGAACAGATCAAAAACCGGTGAGATTCAGAGAGAAGTTGAGGAAAACTGACGTGTGGGAGACGGGAGGCAGAGAGGATGTGAGAGTAAAGGAGCAAGCAGGAGGAGGAGGAGGAGGAGGAGGAGGAGGAGGAGGAGGAGGGCGGGCTGAGGATGATGCGCTGAGGCAGATGGGAGGTGTGGGTGTGTCCGCGCGGTGCAGCGCTGCGTTGCCTTGGCAACAAGCCCAAAATGACTCCCCCGGGAGCAGCGGTGACGTGAGCGACATTACTCTACGAGGCACAGGTGTGTGTCGGCGCAGCGACGGCGCACCAGTGTGCCAGACAGTGGGTGTGCCAATGGAGTGTGTGTTGTAGTGGGCGGCTTGAGAGTGCTCGGGGGAAAAACCGAAGCAAATCAAGACTGTTTGCGCCACTACCGTATAAAGACCTTGCATCATGTTGTGCCGCACTGTTTCACTGAGTGATTTTAAGACCTGGAGTCACATATGGCGGCTACCCGAGTGTAGTGGCAGTCAAATAAATCAACGTAATGGAATGAAAGTAAAGAAAAATGAATCCTTCTTGGAAACAGTTTCGTCAGCCCTCGCAGTCAAGCTATCCATCCTGCATCTAACCACAAAACCCAGACGCGGCGACATCCCTTACCGTTGAAGTGGAGCTGCAACCCGTCTTGGAGGCTGCCCCTGGTCCTGGCACAGCGCTGGGCCACAGCCTCTGTTCTCTTGGCGATGGAGGTGAGGTCGGAGGAGAGGCGAGACAGCTCCTGGGAGGGATGCGACCTGCACAGAGCGCTCAGAGCCTCCCTGGCCGAGTCCATGTCGGTCCTCTGCTGCTGCACGACACTCTGCAGGTCCTGTAGTGGAATCAATCATTGATCAAGTCGGTCAATCATTGAATTTTACTTTCCATCATTGGGGCAGCAGGGTGGTGGAGTGAGTACGGGAGACTGTCCTTCAACTGGACGGCCAAGGGTTAAGCCCCCTATGACGCCAAGCATCCACCCTGCTGAAGTGTCCTTGAGCAAGACCCTGCTGAATTCCACCATCTCTAGGGGTGCAGCTGAACCCTGACCTCTGACCTTCTTCTTCAGTGGTCAATACAGCATCACATAAAAAAGTGCTGTGCCTCTCAGCATCACTTGGTAGATATTTGAAGAGTACTCCACTACTGGGCGGTGCTCAACATTTAAAAAAAAAAAGGAAAATATGTGGTACCAATACATCATTTTGTTGTTACCATAGACAGCAAAGTGAGCGATAGTGCCATACCTTGACTGTGCTAATGTCTTCCGGGGAAGTGGCTTCGGTGAGGTCAGATAGGGAGCCCTCAACTGTCTCCAGCCGCTCGGCCATCTGGGACATGAGGTCCTCCAGCCGCTGCTTCTGGAAGCTGAAGTAGGTCAGGGCGTGTTTGGCCTGGTTGTACACCTCCTGGGCATGGGCCATCTTCTTCCTCAGGTCTGACTCCAGGACCTGGTGAAACAAGAGACATTTAAACACATCATACAGCCTGAATCAGGTACATACAACTAAAATTCATAGTTGAGGATTATATATCCCAGTATACTGCAAGCTTTCTTTTGCCTATACCATATTTTGATGAACTTGCTTTAAACTTGCTGATGTTTTTTGTGGAGCTGTGCTTTTATGTTCCTTGTCTATAGGTTTATATTTTAATTGCTATGTTTTGGGCTTTGTTGTAGTTGTTCTTTGAGTGTTATATCTGCAGCACAACACACCAGTGCCACTAATGACAATATAGTACGACCTCTGGTATGTTATTGCTTTCAGACAAGATTTACAACATTTTTACAATAGTACCAAACATCAAATATGAAACAAAGATACAAGCTTTGGGTCAAATAATTTGGCCATCCGCCAACAACATTTGTTTCCATTTCTAAGCAGTAAACAAGCTATAATGATTGTTCTTTCTAGTTATACTTCATATTAAATGTAAACAAGGTGGAGTGATACCACTGGAGTTATAAGGTTCATATATTGCGGTTAGAGTGGCGTTATTAGCCTCTGATCCAATCACGATGTCTGATTGATCGGATGTTGTATAAAAAATCTAACTGTCATCTTAGTGCCAGTAGTAGCACTAGTAATAGTAGCAACAGCAGCAGTAGTACTACAGGACAAGACATTATTCTTTAGCTTTCTTATCAAAGTTCCTATAGTATTCACCTGCAGCTGTATCGGCGTCTCCTGGAGCTTGGCTAGCTCCTTCAGCTCCGTTACTCTCTCCTGCAGGGCATCCAGCCTCAGCTCCCTCTTCTCCACCTCAACCTGTCGTTCAGAGTACAGGGCCACTTCAATTACACCGAGTCCACTAGACTATTATACCACTGTCATCATCCACTCATCCACTCACGCCTGTCCGGCGTGGTCTGACCTGAAAGGCGGTGAGACGGGCCTCTGTCTTCTGCTTGTCGCTAAGGTTGGCGACGCCGTCAGTGAGGTCGGCGATGGAGGCGGCGGCCCATCGGTCGATGTCTTGTTCCATGGTCTTCAGGTCGTCCCACAGGGCCACACAGTAGCCCAGTCTCTCTGTGTTGGTTTGTATTCTCTCTGAAACCTGGAGGAACAGAGACAGGCACTCAGACTCAGAGTATAAGTAGTAGTACATCTCAATCAACCGGAGAAGTACGATTCTCTCTCTCTCTCTCAGGCAAGATCATCGACAAAACAACCAGGCATAACAACTTCTTCCTCCAAGCAGCAGCCCTCATCATCAACTGACCTGCACACTGGACTGTGGTACTGCTGGTATCCTGCATCTGCACCTACTGTCATACAGTCTTAAATACTCAACTGTCATGGCTGCATGGTTTTATATTTATACTCTGAAACCCAGTGCAATATTCTGTCTATATTTATATTTATTATTATTGTTATTATTATTATTATTGTTATTATCACCATTACTGACTTCTCTCTCTCTCTCTCTTGTGTGTCAAGGGATGGTACGCTTTGTTGGGAGAAGGAAGCAAAGGGAAGCTTAATTGGTTTGACAGATGCAAGGGATGAGAAGTGAGAGACAGACAGAGAAGCAGATAATGTGTCTAGACGTGTTTATATTTCTGTCTCATTTGTGACAGCTGAGCAGCCAGATGAATCCCACAAGGGGGAAAAACAGAAGCAGGCAGAAACAAATATGCTTAAAAGAACCAACACCAACTCAGGTGTTTGGCATTTCTGTACTGTGGACCTTAAAATTGATTATTTGATATTTTTCCTATGAATAGGAAACAAATACTCTTCATACTCTTCATAATTTAATCTCATTCTAGCTCCGGACTTGAGTCAAACATTATTGGTATTTGTTTTGAAGTACCAGATGAGTGGGGTTTACAGGATCATCTTTACCATGAACTACCCAGCATCCCTCACCTCCAGCCACTGGTCTCTTAGTATCGCCATGTCTCCCTGGATGGAGTGTGTGTCACAGTTGGGAACTTTCTCCAGCTCCCTCTGCAGGTCCTCCACCGTGCTGATGAGATGGTCCATGTCTTCTTGTTTATCTCTGAGCTCAGCTTGGGCTGCCTCATGCTACAAGCACAGAGCAGAACTGAGATGTGATGACAGCAAACCGCCACTAGAGGGAGAACTACAATCTCACAGGGATTTCAGGGTTACTGGCAAAGCCTGATTCTACTTCTGAAAGTGAAAGTGCAGTGAAATCCATTGACCAATATGCAAGTAGGATCTTGTGGTCTACAACACAGGGTGATAAATGTGAATTAAAAACTCCAGTGTGCTCTGATTGTATGGGAACATGAAAATGTTTGATACTCTGTATGTTCGGCTGAAATGTGTTGGGAGTTCAGGTTTTGTTCCTCAAACAAGCCAATGGATAGAACAGGCTTTTTTTTTTAGCTCTTTCATGAAGAGTGTATTGGATGTGCTTTCCTTTCTGATGTATTGACCCCACACCAAACACTCTCTAGCCAGTTTTCCTGATTATTAGTGCAATGAAATAATTTGGACCGAGGTTAGTTTAACTATACAAAAGTTCTGACCTGGGTGTCCATGGTAAATACCATGTACAGTGGGTTCAAATCTTGCCCAAAACATAATGTTGCATGTCATCCCATTTCCTGTCTATCTCTTCTCTATACTTTCATAAAATCAAAATGCCACAATAAATAATTTCTTGGGGTAAAAAAAGGAAAAGTTCTGACCCGTGCAAAAATCCTCTTGGCCTCCTCAGGGTTATGGTTGTGGTCGAGCAGATTGTGAGCAACAGCCTGGGCGTTTTCCACAACGGTGCCGAGACTTGACTTCAGGTTGTGGAATTGACGGAGAAGATCCACCAAAACTCCACTCTGTTCCTGACTGCAGATAGAAAACATTGTGTGATTGCATTCAAGGGATACATTTTAAATCAAACCCACTGTTATTGAAAATGATTTGACCTATCCTACTTCCACTCCCAACATGAACCCTTGCCTCTGAGCTAATGAAAACAAAGCTTGACACATTGAAAGCAAGCAAAGACGATATACCAAGAACCAATGGTGAGTGAATTATAAATAAGGCACGCTAGAAGTTCCCTCCCTTCCTCACCCATTGGTGATCAGAGTCCTGACGTTCTCCCAGGCTGTCCTCACCAGGGCCACCTCCCTGAGAGCCTCCCCAGCCAGCTCACTGTCTCTCTGGGCCAGCTGGCTTCCCCTCTCCCCTAGCCACTGCTGGGAGTGCTGCAGGGACTGGAGCTCATCCTCCAGCTGGACAAAGAACCGCAGCCTGGGAAAACAGGTGCAGACGAACACAAATGGGTTAGTAGCTCAATTGAAACACGATATATCTTATTTTTCAGAGGATCAAATTTATAATCCGCAATGTATTTGTTTGGGGTTTATTGATATGTGTTCTTGAAGAGTTTTACATTGTCATTATAAATACATTTTAACAAAAAACAAGCCTTTAAGGACCTTTAACTCACAAAAGGAGTGATCACAGATGAGCAAGTGTTATATCCTGGTAATCATGTAACTACCTGGTTTGAAAGGCCTGTATGGAGCTTTCTCTGGCCCCCTCTTGCCTCGCTTCGTCCTCCAACTTCTTCAAACTCTTCATCACCTCCTCCCTCCTCTCCCTGAAGGAGCTCCACAGGGCCCCTAAAGCCTCTGCCTCACTTTGCCTCCATCCCAGACCCCTCTGTACCCCCTCCAGATCCATCATGAGGGCCACTGCCTGTCCCCTGCAGGAAGTCCTCCCCTGGGGTTGGCCAATCGCTCTAGAGCCCCTCCTCTCTGCACTGCAAAGGTGAAAGTGTGCCTTGCTCAGCCGCCCATCCAACCCCACCGCCTGAGCCTCCAGCCGGGCCACATCCCCAGCCGCTTCCCCTAATCCGTGATGCAGCTCTTCGGCCTTGGATCGGTCCCAGCTCCCCCTGCCTTCCACGGCCTCGTGGAGTCGCTGTACAGCCGTAGCTGCCGCTCCGTGCTTGTCGAGGAAAACCCCCAACTCAGCCAGGCACTCCCCACGGACGAGCAGCAGGCGCTGGGATTCACTGAGGGGTTGCAGGCAATCCTCCCTCCGGCCCTGGAGCTGCTGCTGGGCCTCTGGGGTGGACGAGGGAAAGAGGGAGGACTCTCTCTGCTGGAGGGTCTCTCTCAATGACACATGCTCCTGTAGGCGTGCCTCATGTTGCTAGGAGAGACAGTTCAATTAGATGTGTACATTTCTATGGGCTTCAACAGCACTATAGAAATGAAAGCTTGATAAAAGTGCTCTATTTCTAGATGAAAAGCTTATTCAAGAGATTTTTGATGACAGAGAATTATTGATTACTTACCTTGAGTTTTGCGACTGCAGCCTCCAGGTCAGTAATATCAACCTGGGAAGTACTTCTGAGGCCAGACAGGAAGTTCTCACTCCACTGGGTCAGAGTCAGCAGTGCCTGGTCAAACAGCTCCAGCTGTGACAGTTGACATTGCAACAGCTCAAGCCTAAAGAGATGAGGAAGACAGTGTGGATGACGAAAATGATGAAGGAGTTTACATTTTAGCAAAACTTACAACTAGAAAGCCAAATGCTGGAATCCATTTTTCTGTATAATCATCTAAAACTAGACCTGTATGTTATGCTGTCCTTCAGTGAAGTGCATCTCTCCTGCAGTTGCATGAGATCATCAGTGAGCTCTTGGATACATGCTTCAGGTGCTGTGGGGTGCAGACACAGCCCCAGAGTCACCAGACCCTGGAGGAGTGCATCATGGGATGGTGTCTCCTTTTGCATTTCCTGTATGGGTGAATAAAGAGTTTTAAGTTTATTTAATTGCATATATAAAAATGATAAAGCATAGAAACCACAGAAAACATAACATATTATATAGGTGAGATAAAAATAAAACTCCAAGAAAAGCTTAGAAAAACGCTCACTTCAAAAGGACAAACATAGAAAAGATGACACACGAGAGAAACCAAATGACAACAAAAATCAAAAGGAACAAACATTTCCACCTTATCTTTCTATTTGTGTATTATTACAAAAGATCATCTAAACTGAAACAAGCAAGGAATGGTAAAATGATTTACCTGTACGTTTAGTAGTTCATTTCTAAGCTTTACTTTGTCTGCAGAGAGGAGATGGGTGTCTAGACAGCAGACAGACTCACACCGGTCTAGCCAGCTCTTGATAGAGGAACTCTCCTTTTCAAATCTGGAAATTAAAAAAAAAAGTATTCAGATAAAAGGCAGTTTATACTACCCCATATATCCTACATTTAATAGAATGAATATTGATCGAACAATAGATTGATACCAGTAAGCGCCTATGATCTTATGGTACACACACACAGTCGCACACAAACATTTTTTATCTAACTGTGGCTCAGTATCAGAGACAGGGTCGTAATAGGCCAGCCATATCTCCCCAGAGCACCCAGTACATAATCCCTCATACATACACCTGCAGGGAAGAAGATGACTGTACAGGTTAACACACACACACACACACACACACACACACACACACACACACACACACACACACACACACACACACACGTCAAGCTAGTATAGTTAATGTATAGCAGAAGAAATATAGTACATTTAAGGCACTCCGGTTAAGCACATAGTAACAAACACCATGCGACTGGATCCTTATTTTTTCTTGCAGACTGACAAGCACCCAAGTCTACTGAGGGAACAAAGAGAGAAGAAAAGATAAGAGCAGCATATTATTATAACAGAAACGCTGCGGCTGCCTAGGGGTCAGAGGGAGGCAAAGGTCCTGTTCCTCTACAAAGAGATAAAGGAATGATTCAAGGAATAGAGGGAAAAAACTGGCATACGCAGGAAGATTCAAGATAAAGAGACAGCTTATGAGGGGCAGGGAAATGAAGGGGCAACATCTAGAGCAGGATAATGATACAGGCACGCAATCCAGGAAGAACTGCAAAACCACGATCACAAAAAGATGCAGTGGAGTTTAACAATAAAAGATATATCCACACTTCCAAAAGGGACAGGGTGCAGGTGTATCATACCAAACTACATGAAGCAAAGTCTCCTTCATTGAATTTGATATGACCCAACACACCTGAAGTCAAGAAAAAAGGAAAAAAAACATCCCTCACATCCCTCGGTATTAGAAAGAAAGAAGAGATCCCTCAGCCCAGCGGGGCAATTGACATCACAGCACACGGCTAAGAACCGAAGCAGCTGGTAATACCTTCTGGTTGAAATTGTAAGTGAGCTCCTGCTGACAAAACAGAGACATTTTTTTTCCACACTAAAACGGCGATAATCTTCTTCTATCTGATTTTCTTTGTAATTCTGTCCTCGTTCTATCCATCCAGACGAATCTGTCTCAAAGGTTGGACAGGAGGACGGAAACAATGCCAGCCAACAGCATGGGATTAACCTGAACTACAATGCTGTTTGTTTTACTCATGGTCCAGACTTCTTGATGTAGTTTCTTTCACAGATGGTCCAATAGTGCAGGCATATTTTGCTACTCTACCTTTGCCATAGTGCTAGAAGGTTCTCCAGTGTAGCTTGCTTCTCTGTGGCCTTTTCCATGTACTCTCCCTGCTGCTGCTGGAGGTCAGCCACCTCTTCCTCCAGCTGACCGCCCTCTCCCTAGCCTCTTCATGGCCGAACATAAAGCCATCAGCCTGGGCTTCAGCTGCTCCAGAGCCTGGCAGACCTCCTGGAGAAGAGGGAAACATACCGTCACAGTACTTATAACTACATAACGAAATTAAGTCCCATACAGCCCTGCTGCTGATGCAGTGACATCATGGGTGTTTTTTCTTACCACGTGTTCCTGGATGCCTCTGTAGGTCTCAGATGATGATACACAGTATGTGATTGGACAGTCCAGCTTCTCTTTGAGGTCACTCATTGTTTTCCTCACCTGATAATGACAAGCAGAGGGATGTTGGCTAATTTCTCTTATTGGAAAAAGTCTAAATTACAAAAGTGATTTTGGGGTAATGCTAACATGATGTATTAGTCACATACATGATGATATTTTTATGATATCATGGGTTGCTGTATACCTGTTCCAGGTTGTCGCTGTATCTCTGCCTGTACGAGGCACTCTGGTTGAGCTGTCCACCCAGCTGCTCTACTCTCCCCCTCAGCTCTTCCCAGCAGCGCCCCATGTGGGCCAGTCGTGCCCGGATGCGCCCGGCCTCCCCAGGGGTCACGAACCTCGACAGGGCCTCGCAGTCCGTCTCCATGTGGGCCAGGACCGCCCTTCTCTCCTCTAAACCCGCACCCACTGCCTGGTGGGACGCAACGGTGGAGAATTGAAGGGATACAGTAAATAAGACGAGAAGAGAGAATGTAGGAAAATAAGAGTTGATAATACACTGTCACACTTGAAAACATCTGGGTGATGTGTCTACGAGAATCCTCTGTATTAGCCTGATGAAGATGATATATCTTTAACTCCTAAAGACTCCTAATATTCCTTGTTCACGGTAAAAAAAAAAAAAGTGAAAATTCAGTTTGTGATGTAGAAAGCTGACCTAACAGGAAGCAACCAATCATCTTACATTTGGGGCAGGGGGTGGGGGCGGCCCTTCTACTCCAGCCAGCCAACCAGACCAGTGTCTCTTTCTGGCTGCTAGAATTGGACACAAGGGGCCTTTTTTTCCCTGAGCGACGAGTAAAATCGTTTAATTTTCATCTTATCTTATTTTTATCTGAATATGAATAACGCTCAGGCCCACAGTGGAGCATTACTGACACAAGGCCAGACAGCCTCTTGACTGTTCAGTCCCACAGCACGTCGGTGTGGATGACGTACAGGATGATTGTAGGATGTGTGTATAAAAAATTGCAGCTAAAGTGTGAAGAGTCATAGTTAGTCATAGTTGCACAACATAACATTTACTTCCTGCTCAATTAAGACCAGACAAGATTTATACAAAACACTTTTCTGAACACCGTGATGAAGATTGACTGCACAAGCACAGGTGAGTGAAATGTCTCGCCTCAGACAGACAGACCTGGAAAAGAAAATAAGGTGCAGAATGAAAGGACATGAATGAAGGAGATATGTCCTATACCTCGACTGTGCCGATGTGTTTGTCCAGAGGATCTAAGGAGGAGGTGGGGTTGACATTGTCCAGCTCCTTCTCTCCCTCTGCGATCCAGGAGGAGAAGGCCTCTGATTCACTGCTGAACCGCTCCCACCACACACACATCATCTCCAGCTGGACAACACTGGAAGACAGGGGACAGGCGGAGATCGATTTTGTGAAAATACACACCGGCACATTGTGATTTTAATTTTAGGCCCTTATTTTTTAACCAAGCTCTTCAGTGTGAAACAGTGTGAAGTGTGAAAAACATTTATTGGCACTTCAGGTAACAGAAAATGGATTGTTAAGCTAACCAGTCCAAGGTCCATTGTTTTCCTTTAGGAATGTTAATAGTAATAACCTATGTTTAAGGTAGCTGAAGAAAGTTCCAACAACTACATTTCAAAATAAAAGCGTGTCCTTCTAAGAATGTAGCATGTCGGGTGTCCCGGTGACTCGGGACCTATGTCACCTGTCATCCCTCCTCTCTCACCCAACCTTTCCCGTCTCTTTCTACTGCTAGCTATAAAAAAAAAGAAAGAAAGAATGTAGCGTGTCAATATTCATACTTCTTTTTGACGCGGTCTTGCAGTTGCGTGAGCGTCTCTCTGGTGGACTGGGCCTGCTGCAGGAGAAGCGTCTGATTCTTGAGTCCCAGCTGAATGTCTACTGCCTTCTCCAGGAGGGAATCTGCTTGTACAGCGCACTCCCCGACCCTCCTGAAGAGCTCCTACAGACGGGAAAGCAGATGAAACGTGAGCAGACACAGTGTATATGCGCACACAGACACAGACACACACACACACACACACACACACACACACACACACACCTTGTTGTGCTCCAGTTGGGTTCTCAGGATGTCCAGGCTGTTGAAGGTGAGTTCTTTGTGCAGCTCAGCGTTGGTGCTGCTGATAAACCTCCAAACGGTTTCTCTCTCTGCCGCAAACTCCTGCCAGGCACTCAGAGTTACCTGAGTAACATAATACAATACATAAAACAACAATATCAGTGGGTACACTTTAATTGTACCCCGTCACACACAGACATTTTCATTGCAGACTCATTTTTAGTTTGTCTGATCAATGACAGTGATAGAAGTATACATAGAAATCCCAGGGCAACAGACACCAGTTAACATACTGTCACATAGCAATCAATACCTAGTTAATACACGGAGATGGACCAGTAATTGATCACGACAGGGGCGTGTGTGGGCAGATCAATGACACATGACACGCATGTAAACATTAGCACAATGACGAAAAACCTTGTTGAACCGTGCAGTCGATCTACCTGCAGGTTGTGCTCCTGTGCCCCTACTTTGCGGTCCACATCCCCGAAAGCGCCCTCCAGTTCCCGTAGCGACTGGCTAAGCCCCTCCCCCTTCTGCAGCTGGCGGCAGTGGGACACCAGAAGCTCCGCCTCCTTCCTGTCAGTATGCAAGCGCTTTAGGTGTTGCTGCAAGATACACAGAGACAAGAAAACAGAACGCGTCAAATGACCAGTCAAAAGGTTGAAATTGAAAGAGAAACTAAATTCTGCAATAGGAAAATACTTTGTGAGATGTCTGAATATTTCTTTTCATCATCATTCTTTTCATCATTATTCTTTTCTTACCTGGTGGATGAGGTAGAGCTGCCTGGCCTCCTCAAAGTTCCCGGCATCCAGGATCCTGCTGGTCTGCTCTTCGGCCTCCCTTCGCGCCCTGAGGACCTCCTCCAGAGCACCACGCACCTCCTCTCTCAGCTCCTCACACTGGACCATAGCGGAGTCCTCCTCACCCCACTACGAGACAGGGAAGCAGAGGATCAGAGAGTAAGGTCGTGTTGAGAGAAGGAAGGGAGATCAATGAATTCACCAAACTTGGGAGTATGTGGCAATACATGAACATGAAGAGGTACATGGATTTCAGACAAGGAAAGACAGAACAGAAAGATTTGCTATATCTTCAGCAATAAAGTCACGTCCCAGAGCAAAAAATAATAATGCAAGGGAGGTTTTACCTGACAGAGTGAAGAAAACAGTGCCCTCAGGTCAGTAGAGAGTTTGGCCAGGGCCGCTCTCTCTCTCTGGACCTCCAGTTCAGCGCTAACCTCAGACAGCCCAGCCAGGCGGCACTTGAGCCACAATAAACTCTCCTCTCGGCCCGCCGCCGCTTCCTGCAGCGCCTGGAATTGATGGAATTGAAATTGGGGCACAAAAGAACGGGAAACGCAAGGGTTACTGAAATTGAGCTGCTTCGAACCTTGACCTGATCTCGGTGCCCCTGAAAGAATACGCCGGCTCACCTGAACCGCAGCATCCACCTGCTCCTGATGGCTGGCGTCCCTTGCCGTCTCTCTCAAGAGCCTCACTTGCCTCCTCTGAGATGAGAGCCAATCAGACAGCTCACAGAACCTACAGAGGAAGCAAACCTTATTAACTCTTACATCTGGCCTCCTTTGCTGATGAAAAGGTCAGACTTGAAGGTGTTTTGAGTCAATATTGATGTAAGGACTCGTGTCTGTGCATCCTCACCTCTCGTTCCATTCCCTCCATTTATCAGGGTGCTGCTGCAGTTTGAGGTGGATGCTCTCTATCTGCTCTGTGACCTCCGCTACAGACATCCTGGTGGAGTCCAGCGCTCGGTGGGCAAGGTCATTGTCGGGCAATTTATGACACAGATCCTCCATGTTCCTAATCCTCTTCTCACACAAGGCCAGGGGGTTGCGTTCCCTGAAGAAAGTCTGGGGGGAAGAGAGAGGGCAATGTTGGACTTGGATGGATTTGACTCTTTTACTCATATGCGTTTATTTGCTGCCCATTTCTTCTTCCAAACCCAGGGCTTTGCCTCGACACCCCCTTACCCTGTGCTCTTTGATCAGTCGCTCACTGGTACACGTGCTCGAAAGGGCCTGAATCTCCCTGTCCAGCTCCGCCCTGCAGTCTTGTAGGGCCATGTCCACCCGACTCCGCTCCACCTCCACCTTCAGACGGAGCAGGTGGGGCGGCACCTCCCCTTGGATGTCCTGTAGTTAAATAGACAGGGAATGTAAGAAAGGCTGTCTGATGAATAGGACTTCATGTATTACCTACATGTTCTTTGTTCCCATACTGTATCGTCAGCCCAGATTCTCTGAGACAACGACGCCCCGAGAGACAAAGGTGAGAACGCACTGAAAAGGTTTCAGTTTAACCTAACTAGTAGCAGCTAATTGGAAACATACTGTTAGAAACTCTATTAAAGCTAAAGGTCTCCTCAGTTAAACTAATGAAATATCGACTCGGTGCCCTCCAGAGACACACAGTAATTAATGAGAGTGTTAAGGCATGGTGACCTCTGACCTTCCAGTGTTTGTGCAGCCTGCGGACAGTCTCTTGCAGCCCCTGCTGCTCCTCCTCCGGGAGGATGTCTGTCAGCTCATCACACGCCTTCAGGAACACACTGAGCACCCGCTGGTCCAGCTGACTAAAAAACTCCTTGACGGAACAAAAACACACAAGACCACCAGTGAAATATTGTGGCTTCATATTTGTTTTGACTATCATTGAGTGATAAAAAGAAAATAAAAAGACATAAAAAAGACAGTTCAATCGATTGACTGACACAGATAATAAAAAAACACAGTAAGAGAAAGATGGTTTACACACATTTCCAACAGATTCCAAACATGTATTTTTATAGCAGCTAGTTGGTCTTACAGTGTGTTTTTTCAGTAACTCCTCAGGGTCTCCAATCTCTCTCAGGCAGCCCTGAGCCACCCTCAGCACCCTCTCCAGCTCCTGACGCGACTCCTCAAACCTCCTCCTCAGGCAGTTGTTGGCCTCCTCCTGCCTCCTCCAATCCCCAACCTCCTTCACCAAAGCCTGAGAGGAGGCGCAGTACAGTGATTTGGTCTCATTGGTCATTTGGTATAATTATATTGTTTGTCTCACATTAAGCAAATGAGACAGATGAGTAATGCTAACCTGTATTGTTGCATCATGGGTATTATAGTTCTCCTAAAGTGATTAATACTAGTCAGCAGTGGTGGTAATGCACTTTCGGTGTGGCATTCTGTGTGTGTGCTCATATACTGTACATGTACTGTATGTGTACTTGTAAGTAGGGTCGAAATGCCTTGGTTATACTGAATTCTGTTCCACTTCATGATGCAGGTATTTGTTTTTAGTTTATCAGCCCTTGACAGGTGAACCAAAAAGTTAATTTCAGACACCGCGGGTACATTTACGTGGACGTGGACGTGGACCTGTATGGAGGGTTAAACGCGACAATATTAAATAAATAAATCATTAAATAAATCATTAAATGTGGAAATAATTAAATAAATCATTAAATGAATCATTAAATATGGAAATAATTAAATAAATGTGGAAATGAAAAATTTAATATATTATATTCCCCATTTTAATTAATTGTTCATATATTTCCCCTGTTATTTAAGATTTATTTAATGATTTATTTATTTAATATTGTCGCATTTAACCCTCCATAGACGTGTACGTGTATGTGTATGTGTATATGCAATGCTTACCTGTGCTGAGCCCTGGATCTCGGCCACTCTCTTTTGCAGGAGGGACGGGTCGAAGTTTTTGAGCACCTTACTGGTGGAGAGCGCCCTCTGCAGGGTGTGGTGGTTCCTCTCGATCACCGATAGGCAGCGCTTACAGCTCTGCTGCTGGTTTAGCAGGTCCTGAGGAAACAGAGGACACAAACAACTTTTAAAACAACTTTAAAAATACTCTAGTATCCAGACTTTCATGGCAAAAAAGGTTAAAATAAGAGCAGGTTTTAATGACGAAGCTGAAGATTACTTCACTGGACATTTGCTGGCCAGTTTCGATCTTAGACCAGCGGGGGCACATGACTTAACCACTCAACTACCAGCTAACCACTGGTGTCCAATCCTTGCATTGCGGCATCATATCTAACCTGCCACTTGTGTTTGTGCTGGGTCTGGGCCGGTGCGTCCGGGTCTCGGACAGCAGCAGTGATGCGGCTGGCCCGCTCCAGGGCTTGATAAAAGCCAGTGATGTGCTTCTCCATCTCCTCTAACAGTGGCAGCAGGCCGTGGCATTCCCTCACCAGGGATGGACACCGCTCCCTCACCTGGAAACAGTAATAAAATTGTCCATTAAAAGGTGACAGGAAAAGAGACGGTGGTGTATGGTGTAGAAATTTAAAAAATCTCATCTAAGAGGAAAAGTAGGAGGAGACAATGATATTTTCAATGTTGAAGAGAGATTGAAAAGGACTTCACCATACCTGGAATGTGCTGCTTTAACGACTAAAGACTAATGCTACCTTTTAGTGGTTCCTACCTTACTCAGCTGACCTTTGGCTGTTGCCATAGTTGCCATGACCCTGGCACCCTCATCCTGTGGTGCATCCTTGGCAAGGAGCTGAGCACTGCGGGCAGCCAACTTGTACTGTGTCTCCATGGCAACAACCTTTTGCTTGGTATTCTGAGAATGAGATGTGCAGGCAGAGGGTAATAGTAATCTTGGAGATGTTTAAACCTAAAGCAAACTTCCATCGGCAATGAAAATACTTACTGTACATGTAATGCTGTTCATCTATTTGTAGCACATATCCAAAGACTTCATGAAGCTCTTATCAGCCCAGTCTTGGTGCCTAGCTTCAGCATTAGGAAGCAGCACATCTAAGCAAGCTGGTGAAACTGTATTGCTTGAAAGAGAGTACTTCATATTTCCCCCTCAGGCGATGTGACAGATTTTCTGCTGTGGGCAAGCAACTAGCGAATGTTTCACTTGACATTCCTAACTACGTTTTAAAACACAGCATCCACTGTATTTGTTATTGCTCAAATCCGTCAGAAGCAGCGCTCCCTGTTTGAGCAAAGAGTGCCATTCCTTTTTCCGAGTGAATATTATCATCCTAGTAGACGTTTGTTCTTGTATAGCATCTCAGTCGTGTCAGAACGGGGATGCTGACATGACAGAAATGCTACAAAAAAAGACATTGTAGCACAAGTTGAGCTCCACTGAGCAAAGCACTGATGCTGTGATGCTACCAATCTATAGTGAATAGAACATGTGTCTAATAGGTCAGGGTGTAAGTCAGCTAAATCGACAAATTAACCTGTGAATAAGGACACACTGTACTGTATTGAATTCTGCATTCTGTAAATATGATTTGCTTCCCTCACCTCCACGTCCTGCAGAAAGGCCCTAACACTGAGGAAGGACACCTGGACAGGAGCATTGAGCTTGGCCTCTGCCGTGTCCAGCAGCTCTTTCAGGGCTGACACAGCCTTCAGATGGTCCTTTCGCCATTTTTCCACCTCATCTGCACGGGCGTACTGCGGAGAAGGTAGGAAGATACACATTTTGAGAGATATCTTTCGTTGAGGGATGTAGCATTCTCAGGCCTGGGTCAAATAGTGCCAGGTAAGCTCACAATCACATAATAGTGCACTATGTCAATTTACTTGAAGTAGTAATCTACGGGTCTAGCCGCACTTTCCAGCGATCACTTGGCAATCAAACAGTGTGTTTAACACTGTGACGTCTTTTTCCTTGGATTTTCAATTGATGAAGTTTGAGTTTTTGTAGGTGGCGCTCTTTCAGTCATGATGGCTATATATTTATTACAAACAAACCACTAATGCTGCTGCGAGATAAAAAGCATCACTTGCTGTGTGTCAGTGGAGTTTTCCCACATTCTGGCATTTGTATTATTTGACCCAGGTCCGACTTTTCTCATTCTCCTCATTTTGAGTCGTGGGGATTTAGCAAGCCTGTTGTTTTAGTTACTTGTTTGACTTTGAGAAAGAGGTCCCTCCATCGACCATTCAAAATCAGTAGCTGCTGCTTGAGGTCAAGCGACACTGTCTCATCACACGTCTCAATCAGGAAGTTTCCAGCATCGTTCATGGCTGCATGCTGATCCATCCAGTGGCTGAGGTTCCTGAAGAAGTCCTGAGAGAAGGGGCAAGGGAAAGAGAGAGACCCATTATGGTTTGGTATGGTCCTTATGGTTTGATTAAACTGGGGGGTGGGCGGCGGTGTAAGAGAGAAAGAAAGAAAGACAGGAAGAAAGAAAGAAAGAAAGAAAGCTAGGACAGAGAAAATTGGGGCAATTAGCTATCTAATCCTTGGTGGTTTGGTTATTGGGGATATAAAGCTGAGGGTTGTTGTAACCATGGCGATGTGACAACTAGAATATCCTCAGCGGCATGTTATAAGTCAAGGGGATCATGTGATACTCGAGTTGAGTTAGTAATTTGATTCCACTTAAAAGACGCTAATGTTTGAAATTGGGTCTCCATTTGATTGCTACCCCTCCACGGCATCCGTCAAATAAATAAAAGTCTGGTGGTACTCTTAATCAGATAGCGGTCCCACTCAATCACCCAAACGCATTTCTAACTGATGTATCACAAGCACATGGCTGACGTGGCTACAGCTTTAAGAGTCAAAGCTCATACCCGTTTGGTGTTTTCCGGCTGGCTCAGGGCTGCCTCTGCATCCTCCAGCCAGGCCTGTAAGGAGGCCACAGTGGAGCTGTACCGCTCCCAGTTGGACAGCACCTCCTCCAGCATGCTCCTCACACTGCGCACCTCCACGGACAGACTCCTCCACTGGGTCACCACCTCCCGCATGAACCTCCGCACACCGGTCTCTCCCTCATCCACTGGAGGAGAGACACATGTACAACCGGAGCATCAATAATACAAGTCACAGCAATAGCTAATGCTACTACTACTGTGTTGCCCCTCTAAAGGTTGTTTTATATGAAGATCCTATGGTGTTAACCCAGATACACAACTCTCTCTCTCTCTCTCTCACACACACACACACACACACACACACATACACACACACTAGAAGAAGAGAATCTCTGACCTCTCACTGCAAGACAGAATGTAATATGTTTGCTGTGTTCAATCATATTGGTACAAACTCTGCAGCCTCACATGCTTTGTGTGACAAATGCAAACTCAAGTTAGTCAATGGGGGGCTGCGAACAATTTCAAATGCACATCACTAAACCAGTGCAATCCCTCCAAATGGCAGAAAATACACACACACACACACATCAGTTTGCTATAAACTAAAAGCTTCAGAAAGATTCAAATGATCAGCTACCATCTAGCTAACCAGAGCCCAGGGCGCTGACTACCAGCAGGGCGCTTCGTTTTTTGGGGTCGACCGATCTGATTTCTCGCCACACCTCACTTCTCTCCTCTGCATACCCTAAAGCAGCGCAACCCTGGAACTTAATGAAACCAACAAGCTAGCTCTGTTTGCGCCCAGAGACCTGCAGAAGTGGAGCAGCCGCTAGCAAATGGGGTCGTATTCCCCACTGAGAAGTGGGAGTGGAGGAACCTCATTTAGCTCTAGCCTGGAGACCTTCCCTTCTACCCACCAGTCAAACCAGATAGGGGCTGACAGAGTTGCTGGGGGAAAGAGCCTGATTGGTTATTGAGTTGATGAGAGAGGATTTGATCGAAGGTGAGATATTGTGTGTAATGGTGAGATAGTAGGTGATCTTAATGGTGTGTCAGGGAGAACACATTTTGCCAGAGGGGTCCGTTCAATCACAGATGAAAGCAACATCAAAAACTACAAGAATTCCCCTATTTAATAATCAATGGGGTCTGAATTGACAAATCCAATTCTTAAAACAAATTGGGAAATAATCTGTATACAACAAAATCCCAAATACATATGAAATAGTAAATTTAACATCTACATTTTGAGCTCTCACCTGAGCCGTCGGCATTGACATAGACCTCAGCAGAGTGTTTCAGGGACTGGAACAACACCTCGTAATTCTCAAAGAAACGGTGCTTCTCTACAAAAGACTGAGGAAGACAGGAGAGAAGAGTGGAATGGAACAATGGAAAACAAAAAAACACACAAAAGATCTCGATTTCTTAACAGTGTCTAGGCATATTACTATATGACTTTCCACTGTAGAGTAATTTATAGCTATCTAATATCACTCTATTGTTGAGGATTCATCTTCATAACAATAAATATCACAATACATGAAATGACAATCTGTATACAGCTCATGAAATATGTGGTCATATGTGTAGCATTCATTGGACATTTTTTCCAACAAATTCAAAATAAAATTCAAAAAACTGCAAATTCTCAAATTCATTTTCATAGAGTGGTACTATATACTGTATGGCTCAGCTTACAATATAGTTGTGGAGCATCAACTCCACGGACTCCCTCTGGCCGTATTTGATGATCCAGGATTTGAGCTTGGACTCGGCCAGAATGAGAAAGGCCTGCACATGGTGCTTGTTCTCCATGAACTCCATCTTAGCCAGGTGGATGCTAGAAGATGTAGAGACAAAGTTCATCCTAAAAGAGACATCAAACAGGACATCAAACCTATATCCTGATACCCGTCTGAATTTTACATTTTGCGTGTCCTCTGAATTGCCGAGTGAGGTGGCTTGTCGGAGCGATTCACGGGCCACGGTTCCAAGTCCATCAAATGCACCTATTTCTTGATAGTTACACTACCTCTCGGCCATGTCTTGGAGCTGGTCTGGGGGAACAGGGACCCCGTCAACACTTCTGTCCTTATGGATCCTCTGAAAGACCTGCTGGTGACTCTCCAGGCTTTTCAACACAGCCTGCACAATGTACACACACACATACGTAAATACTTATGAACACAAAATATTTTTCTGATTCATCAAAACAAAAGGCAAGAATCTGCTCTCAATAGTGAATGCATTTTAATCAAAAAATTTAAAATTTAAAATTTAAATTTTTTTATTAAAAAAAACAAAAAATAGTGAATGTATTTTATGCTATCTACAATAGGCAGAACAGTATTTTGACTGGCTCTCTCTTCCTCACCTGGTCATTTATATTCTTATATTTGGATGTGCACATATTACCAGGTTTATTCCAGTTCACCTGCGACTTCCCCTTTCTGTGTATCCCTCCATACTAACCTTGTGCTGCTCCAGGGCCCTGTGGACGGTGTTAGCGGTCTCGTCGTGTGCCTGTTGGACGGCGATCTCTTGTCGCAGAGTCCCTTCAGCCTGGTGCAACCATGCCCCCACCAAGCTCAGAGGAGCAGGCAGAGACCTGTCTAGCTGCAGATGCCAGTCCAGGAGCTGAGACGAGGAGAGCAAGTGGAAAAATGTATCAGCGCTCGAAGGAAAGACTGCATTATTTTATGTTTGTTATTATTTTATTCAGTCAGGGGAAAGGGGAGAGCTTCAGATTCAGAGATTTTCATCGCATTTTCATTTTCTTTGCACGGCACAGAAAATTGCCTTTTTGGCGAAAGCTCAAACACGAAAAACACAATTACACATAAAACAATTGGAATGAAAACCGGCATGCAGATGCTGCAGAGGAGCAGAGTGTAAAAGCAGTCTCAATGAATTACTTTCCCTTGCATCATTTTGTGTCTCAGTTGAATTAAGCTGAATTATTAAAAGGACAGAGACACAAAACAGCTGCTGCAAAATGACCACAGAAGCGGAAAGGAAAAAGCGAAAGACACTCCAGCTCCAGAGTCATCTTAATCTTCGACACCGTAAGAGTTTATTTCTGCTGTAATCAAACTGCATCTTCTTACATGATTCCCAGGTTCCTCTTTTATTGTGGAAGAATTTACGTATGTAACCTTAGGTATTTTGTCTATTTGTTGTAATCCCCTGTATTTCTGCTTATGCTGCTCTTCTCTTAGGCCTTAGCATACGCACATGGTGAGGCGCCGAGGTGTCTCGAAGCATTTAATAACAACACCAGCACATCATGTGCTAAAGGGTCACGTTAAACCTAAACTATACTGTAAACGCATAAACCATCGTTTTAGGATAACGGCTGGCGCCTCGGAGTGCAGGCCATAGGTCAGACTGTGGCCTGGTTCGCCTGAAGACTGGCTCCATCCTTCTAGGCCCCCCACCTGTTCATACCCAGCATATTTCCAAATATGCCCGCCTCGTGCCTTGATAAACCCAGTGACCTCACAGATTGCATCAGTGCTAACGTCAGCTTCTAGTCCTTCCCCTTAGTAGATAGCGCTTTGCATATTCATCCTTTTATTGTTTTCTTTAACTATATAAACTTTGTCCTGAAGCTCCTATGGCAGAGATCCGCATGCTATACCCATGTGTGCATATCTCTCCTGAGCGCTCAGTATTGTATTGTATTGTCTTCTGCGTGCTAATAAATGCCCTCACCCTGTTGGAGACCCTTTCCCAGGCCTGTTTGACCAGAGCCTGGTCCACGGTCAGCATCCCATCCTTCTGAGTGGACTGCAACGCTCCCTCCACCTGCTTCCTCCTCATCTCCAACTGGACGCGCAGACTCTTGAACAACTACAACAGGGAAAGAGATACGAAAACAAAAAAAAGGAGGGAAATGTGTTGACTCAAACACTCAAACAATTACAGTAAGCCCACAAATATTCAAGTTACAGTATACAGACAACATCACAACAAACGCTCACTCAATGGAACGCTAAGACGTCGCAACCCTTTCTTGTCCGTCCCCCGTCAGACCATTGCAGAAACTGTTGCTAATTGCCTTTGAATCGTCTTTATCTTTATGGCTTCACATTCTCTGACTCTCCTGAATAATGTGCAAAGGAAATTGGGATATCCCACATGCTGCTGAATATGGAATGTATCCTGAGGCTTGGTGGAATAAGCCAGATTGGGTGAAAATATAACAGCAGCCGTCTGATCCCCACAGTGTAATACCACTGATTGGGCTGATAATGGGAGCGTCTGTGCCCAGTGTACCCAGTTTGAACTGCACACACACACACACACACACACACACACACACACACAGAAGCTAACCTGGTATTGTTGAGTGAGATTGCCCTCAGTCTCTTGAGCCTGTATTGCGTCTTTTTCCAGCTGGTCGAGCCACATCTTCATCTCCCTCAGGCTCTTGCGCTGCTCTCTCTAGGAGGCCGGGAGGTGGAGGGGTGGCAGGGTAAATGGGAAAAAATGGGCAAGGAAATAGGGAGGAGTGAAGGGGGTCCAAGAAAAAACAGGAGAGGAAATGAAAAAACAAATAAAGGAGAGGGCATGAAAGGAGGAAGAGCCGCAAGGGAAGGGAGAAAACAAGAAGATGGATGGAGAAAGTGATTAACCGAATCAAGTAGGGGTGGAGAGAGATGTTTGACGGATGGATGAAAGCATGGAGGGAGGAAGAAGGATGAAGAGGGGGCAGAGTGTGCACTGTTAAACATGTGTTGTCTTAATCCTCTGTGCCTCCCTGTAGGACAAAATCTTAAAATCCACAGCTGCCAAAAACACTCAAGTTCGACAGGGTACTTTGTTTAAGACCCCCTGCTGATATTTCATTGGATTTTAAATAACCTGTGACGATAATTCCACCCCACTCAAAAGCTGGTTAGACTGCCTATTGAATTTGAAAGCTATTCAGTTTCTGCCTGTTCTATCAGTTCACTTTGGCCTCTTCAGGGAGCCCAGTCACAAATTCCATTCTCTATTCTGGTTTCAGACATGAAATAGGGAGTACGCTAATTCTAATGGGAAGCCTTCTATTATCCGCCAATGTTTTATGAAATAACGCAATAATACTTTTGAGGTTTTCATGCTTCAATGAAAACACAAGCTCCTAATTGATATTCTCTCAAGTGAGAGGGGGAATTCAAAAGAAGAGTCAGTGGGTTAGTAACAATTGTCTGGAAATAACAAAGCAAGTGAGAAACACAAAAAGACTAGTCAGGGTTGTGAAACAACAAAAGATAACAGTGTGACACAGAGAGCGAGCGGTTAGTGCGGCTTAATAACACATCTGAGCTCCTGACACTGTAACCTTAAAAAACATCTATTCCCAAGCTTTCCATCAAACGTGCTGTATCAGTGCACACTGCCAATGCCAGAGGCTTTCATTGTCATGCTAATGGGACTGGGAGCAATAGCACTAGTTGCTAATGTTAATAAATGGTAATATCACGTCTTCTTACACCGGACTTCCTTTTGTTATCATCGCGGCAGAAAACCCTGCGGCAGGAATATCACATCAGGTAAGATAAAGAGCCAACATTATCGGAGAAACAATGTTTAATCTCACCCACACTGTGTGGTGTAGGCAGCGGTACTATAATTTAATAGAATCGCCAGAATAAATAAGCATTGATTTCATTTATATGGAAACCATGCATGTGCAAGGGGGCTAATGGCATTGAGCTTGACTTGAGTTTGATGGAAAACCTGCCCACGGGACCTTAATTTACTATATAACCTACCTCCAACATTTCCACTATATCTCGAGGAGCAAGACCATACTGTAGGACAGAGGCAGACACAACAACCACAGGAAAGCAGTCACCACACAACAACACCAGAGAGACAAAGAGAAGATATGAAGAGAGAAATGTGCAAAAAAAGGAAGTCGGAAACAACAGGCAAGGCATTACCTAACCTGGGTCAAACAGCAATTGTAATGACTTCTTAGGGTCGCCAATTTCAATTGTCAATTCCATTCAAAATCGTTTTCTATGATTGTCTAAATGTGCTGGCTCTCATTGGATTGTCCCATGGGGCAAAACCCACCCAGCACCTACATAGGCTTAAACAAGTAACAAGTAAACCCTATTTGGAAATGCTGCTTGACCCAGGTCGGGACACTACATTTCAACACAAACTAAGGAAAGGGGAGAGAGCATCTATATGTCACGGGCGAAGTTTGATACACAGAAGAGAAATCTGGAGAGAAAGACAAATCATGTAAACCGGCTAAACAATGGACGGATGCACAAAAGAGAGAGAAGATGAAAGGGGCATGTCCAGTAATAAAGGGGCATATCAGACAAATCTGACAGGGCAGGTTACCTCTTCTTCTGGCTGTCCCTCTGAGTCGCTCTGCTGTCGATCAGGGTGGTGCTTCAGGAACTGGGCTACGTAGGTCATTATGGATTTCTCATCTGGTTTATCTACATCTACGTCTGAGGAGGAAACCAAATGAATGAGAGATCAAATGAGTCACGTGCACGTTATCGTGCACGCTGAAGATAACATATGAATTGAAGCCGTTTGATAATGGTTTGGGTGTTTCGCTCAGAGGAAAAAGTGGCATAAAACGCAAAAAGGATCGCTTGATTGAAACAATCTTCAGCATTTGGTGTCCAAGTTTTGTTTGGAGGCTGAATGCCACGGCCTAATGGTCCCTAATTATACTGATGTCAAGCTTGATTTGTCAGAGTTCATTCTGAAGGGCAGGCGTGAAGGGGCACAGATGGTGTTTGGCAGTTTCACTAAGGAGCAAATCTGACGCTCTGACAGATATTCACCATTGTATTTCTTTATTTTGCAGCTGTATACGATGATGAATGCAATCATATGTGAAGCAAGTTTATTTCACAACAATTATTAGAGTGAATAACATGAAGAGCCGTTGTCTTTTATTCAATTGTTGCATTTTTGCTTTTTATGAACGCTTATACAGTGGGAAAAAAAACAGAAAAGATGGGAGAGATGTGACTTAATCGGACCAGTCTTATAATAGGCATGTGCTATTTACCTTCTGGGTCAAGAAGCTGAGGAATGCCCAACTCAGTCTCAGCCAATGAGAAAGCTTCCTGCAGATTCTCTCGGTTGGCCCTCCGCCATACACGCTCCATGTCAACTAGGTTGGGCCGGAGGGCAAGGATGACTGCAAAGAATGCTAAACCTGTACGCCAACTGGGGCCAAAGTCCTTCACCTCGATCCCCAGACGCCTGGAGAGGGAAAACACATCACAGCAGTACAGCAGATATTATAGATGAAGCATGCTCTAGCTTTGAGAGAAGGAAAAGCTTTTGACCTTCACGTTATGTTGATATTGGTGTTCATTTAGTGCCAGTACTTTATATAGAGAAGCAGTGAATTAAGCATATCTGCCTTACGTTTGTAAGGCATATCAATAAGAAGCTTGACTATGGGAGGCTACATACTTGGTAGCCGTCTGTTGGACCCATCTGAGCAGGGCCTTTCTGGCCCCGCCCTGTAGAGGTGGGAGGGGCTTCCTCTTGACAGGTGGGCTGGTGGTTTCAGTGCTGCTGGTGGAACTATTCAATGAGGAATTGCTGCTGGACAGACCCTGGAGAGCTGGTAGGCTACTGGTCAGCTCCTCAATCTGTAATGGAGAGGATAGTCGAGCAATACTACCGACCAATTCATTCAGCAACGACCTTTATTTATCCAGGAAGGGCTGACTAAGCATGTATGTGCTTAATTAGCAATGCCCTACTTCATGTTCACACAGTTACACATATTGACTCCTGGGAGCTTCCCAGTAAAACCACAGTCTTCTACTGTTGGCCACTGAGCAGGTCCACTGGAGCAACTGGGAGTTGAGGGAATAGTTAAAGGGTAACTTGAGGGCATTTCAAGGGAGAGGAGATTGTTTTTTCTTTCCCTTTCTTTGCATAGTCGGCCTAGGATGCAAACTAGTGACTTTCTGGCTACAAGCCTGCTTTCTAACCTCTAGGCTACCTACCTACCGAATAAGATTTGAAAACATCACTCACATGAGCACTGAAAGGGTTGTTCATCTAAATGATTCAATCGATATAAAATGGAATGGTTTGTTAGTGCTGTGCTTATTATCTCACCCTTGAGTGGTTCATAAAATAAGTTCATAAAATCCACATCAATCTATAAACCTGTAAAGATTACTCTGAAATAAAATACATCAAGGTGTCAGTGAGTGAAAAGCACATTTTCCAGAGCAATTCTCACTGCTTTACTTGCCAGAAGGGCAAACGTGCACATGTGCTGATGTTCTTAAGAGATGATTTTCATTAGGTGAACTGTTCAACTGCCATTTCTGAAATGCCTGCGGTAGTAACCGTTATTGGCCCGAATAGTATAGAGTTAGAATAGTTTTTCTATTTGAGGATAGTTTTTCTATTTTAGCTTTTTTCTATTTCTCTACAATTCACAATGTGTGGGGAGTAGCAGTAGAAGTTTCATTCATTTAGGTTTTTCTTTTTTTTGGAAAGTTGAGTTATAACATTAATGTAGAAGGTGCATTTTAGCACTCACATTAGCCGTTAAGTTGAGCTATTATGGGTGATTTCATTTTATTACATTACTTGCCAAGACACTCACAGCTAGCAAGCATGTAGCTAGCACTAGGCTAGGCTTACTATGTTTTTTTAAATCTTTTCTAAACTGTATTGTACTACACTGCATCTACCTATCTGACTAAGAGACGTTACCTGGAAATAGAGGATGATGGTCCACATCAACCCCAGTATAATTGACGGTCGTCCATCCACGATGTCTGTGGAGTTGATGTTGACGAGCTTGATCTGTGTCAGAAACGCAATATCCAGTATTGGAATATTTCACAGCAGAGCCAAATAATTCAAGATTGCAATCAGCTCCACTTCACTATAACCCCATACATATGGATGAAGTACACGCCGTTTCCCTCAATCTGGTAATTCAGTCTCATGTTTACACAAAGTGAACAATATATGGACACTACTGGGTACAGATAATCCTGGCCCTATCTATCCCATGTAGCGTACAAACCAGCGCAATAACATTTGCGGCATTAATGTATATGCTCAGTAAGCATCTGATACTGACCGGAGATCCTCTATACGCAGACTGTGGATAAGAAAAAAGGAAGAGAGAGAGGGAGACAGAGAGAGAGAGAGCAGTCAGAGGTACTCTAGATGTGTTCGATTGAAGGGGTATGCCTCATTGACTGTGAGATGGCAGATAGAGTCTCTGAGGTGAGATAACCTGAATGGTTGGCTGAGAGGCGAGATCTATCACCTCTACACAGGCAACAGGGATTACTCCCAGCGATGGAGGGGGAGAGAGGGGGGGGGGGGGGGGAGAATGAGAAAGCAGAGGGGAAGAGATGGAGATGGTTACAGAAAGAAAAAGAGGGAGGGAGACAGAGAGAGAGAGGAGAGCGAGAGAAACAGAGAGGGTTGTAGCCAGATAGTGATATGATGGAAGCAGTCTATATCGTCACACGGTGAGTTATACTGCTGAAGAGCTGAAGAGGAACAGCACAGTGGGTCATCATGTGGAATAAAATGCCACTTTATATAGGACGGGAAAGTATGAAGGAAGAGATAGGCAGTATGGGGAAGCACGGGACACCGGCTGATAAGAATACAGGCAATACGTTTTATATTAGAAACCACAGCAGGTTATCGTGGCAACTCAACATAGCAGGTAGAGGTGGAAATGGTTAATATAGCAGTTTTGTGTATGACCACACACAAACACACAAAAATACACACAGATACACACAGCACACATGCAGTAATAATTGTAGATATACACACTCGTGAAGTTGAAACACCCAGAATGCAATACACGGGTTCACATTAGTAAACACAGCATGACAACTCAACATGACACATGGAAGTTTTCAGACACAACGGAGAAGCATTTAACAGGCGTAAAGCCCGCGGGCGTCATGTGACTACGGTCTAGACACACATAACATGTACACACAGAACATATTTACATTTCATTTTCCACACACTGACGACCACACAGTCTCACACACACCAGCACACACACACACACACACACACACACACACACACACACACACACACCATCGTAGCGCAGCAGAGACATCTCATCTCCAGACGGCAGATTACTGGTGTAGGATTTACGGTTTTAACCCCTGTCACACTCGAGGAAGTCAAATCAATGTCCCCGCAGACGCCGGCTCATACTTATGGATTTATTTATGTATATCCAAGGACGTGCCGGGTGACGCTTTGGGAATGTAATACGGATCTCATGGAGGGGCAGTTGATGCCGATAGCCTCTCCTTGGGTTAGATTCGACGGGAAACTAAGTGGCTTTGGATCTAACTCTGTCAATGAAGCGGGGAAGAGGGACCCGGAAGCTCGTTGGCACTTATCAAAGGTGACGACAAAGGGATGGGAGGATGAGACCGGAGAGGGGTAAAAGAAGTGAAAAGTAATATCACAGAGTTGGAGAGGCGTGGCGGGATGGTAGGATGAGAGAGTGAGACAGAAGGTAAAATAATAACAGTAATAATAGACCATCATTTCCTTATTACTTTTTTTTTTTCAAAGAAGTTACTAAGTGCTTTATAGAGTTAAACAGTAATAAATAAAAGCCAACATGCCTGTCTTTTGATTTCTGATTTGATTTACTGAACAAATGCTAAGTAGGTTTTCGTATCAGGGGATAAGGGTGAAGGATGGAGGAGAGGTGGAAAGACGGAGAGGGGGAGGGAGGGAAAGAGAGGTCACACGAGGTCAGGATTCAGTGGTTTGGACCCACGAGGCATCAGCTGAGCGGGGGAAAGCAGCGGGAGCGGCGTAACGGAGGAGCAAAAAGGGATAAAAAAGGAGGCGCTGAACTCTTACCTTCCTACCCTCCAGGAAGTGGAGGGCTGTACCGATGTTGGCAACCCAATGGATCCTCCTTAGCTTCTTACCCTGCTCACATGGCTTGAAGGAAAGAGGATAACAAAGGAGAGCGATTTAGAGAAAGACAAAGACAAAGAAAAATAAAACAGTGCAAACAAGTATTAAATATACATGTACAGGAATTCAGGGTGGGAATATATAAACACTATAATCAACATATTAGGCCTGAAATAAATTCTAATCAACATATAATGACGGCAAACAGAAATTACAGTGAAAAGAATCAGACAAACAATGAACCACGGATAAAGACAGAGAACAGAGACACAGAAATAAAGTGAGAAAGACACAGAGATCCAATCAGGGCTGTTTTTGCCCCCTAAGCCGTCAGATCAATAGGACATAGACAGCTTAGACCTTAGGCAATATTGGCCAAGTGGGATCTTCACACCCGGAGTGTGTGTTTGTGTGTGTGTACTCCTGTGATCTTTCTTTGTTAATACAGCCTTTTCTGTTCAATTCAGACATCCTAATAAAAGTTAATCAATGAGTATTTCCCTGTAACTGTGGCTTGTTTAACATTCACTGCATGAAGCCCTTGGCTCTTTGGAGATTTGCAAAAGACATTTATGACAGCGGGGTTGACCATTACAATGTAAACAGACCTAATCAAAGCCAGTTGCTCTCAGTAATGAAATGATTTAAAACCATTTCCACCCCTCCATCAATCAAATGAATCTGTTTTTTGACGGTTTTAAAAACTCGGAGCTTAACCCAGCATGGAAGGGGGATGTTGAGAGTTTGAAACAGATCTGTGGCCAGCATCACGCGCAGTATAAATGACCATGTGACCATGAGACTCACCAGTTTTTGTCCAGAGAGGACCTCCAGTAGGGCCAGCAGTATCACCCCATCTTTGATGTCCTCAAACAGGTCTGTCACCACCAGGGGAGGGACGCGCTGTGTGGCAAAACAAATACACCCCAGGGCCTTATTTGCAGAAATGTTCTTTGACTTTATCCTAAGATTTCATGGTGAAGTTTTCCTCAAAGAAAGTGTAAAATGAGAAATAACGATGTGTAAAGCA
Source organism: Hoplostethus mediterraneus (assembly GCA_034670385.1). Taxonomy (NCBI): domain Eukaryota; kingdom Metazoa; phylum Chordata; class Actinopteri; order Trachichthyiformes; family Trachichthyidae; genus Hoplostethus; species Hoplostethus mediterraneus. Next base: position 2,319,138 of record JAXDDW010000015.1, read on the forward strand.
GTCACACCTGGGACAACGATAAAATCTGCTTTTGGCTTTTGACATACAACAGAAATACAACATTTCTGTGTAAGAAACTTAAAAAATAAATCGGCTCCCATGGGTTTACAGTATGTCTGTTTACATAATTCACGGTTTACATAAATGCTGCATGGTACTGACTCAAACAAAGCTGTCTAAGTTTTCTTGGAATGTAGCAAAGACCTGGGATTTGAGATTTAATGGCTTCTCGCAATGTACACTGAAACTAGCAACGGTTTGCCTGCACCATTATCCAACTCTGAGCGGCAGATAAATAAAACAGCACACAATAAATGTGCTAAACTGTAGCTGTCAAAACAGTAAAACGTTCATTTCAGTTTATGAAATATGGATAAAGGAAAGCCTTGTAAAAACCGTACTTGGAGCCCAAAGTGCGTTTGGCTGTGTCGTGTATTACTGACAGCTACAGTCAGCCATAAGCAGAGGCTCAGCGGGCTCTGAATGGGGTCTTCAAATCCCAAAATATGCTGATGATTTCAAACTGAATCCTCCTCAATTGACTCTCTCCCTGACCTGACACACACTTCCAGACTCGAGGAAATCCACATATCTCTGTTTCGCGCCGGCGCCACATCAAGGATTTCTCTTAAAGCACAGTCACATGCCGGGGCTGAAGAGAGCTTTAGAGGGGGTGGTGGTGGTGGGACGGGGGAAAGGGGTGGGGGGCATTCAGACGAGGGAGGCATTCACAGGGAGATTAGCAGCAAAGAGAGTGAGGGAGATGGAGAAAAGAGGAGAAGGAGTGATGTGTGCATGCATGTGTGTGTGTGTGTGTGTGAGAGAGAGAGAGAGCACGAGTGAGAAAGATGAAGAGCCCCCCAATATATAGTGGATGTGCGCGAGGGGGATAATAGAGTAGAAAAGTGGCGGCGGGAAAGATGAGAGAAGGCAGACAGAGAAGAGGGACACCAACCACACGTCTTTCAAAAATTAATTAGCGAATACAGTAGCTCTCCTCGTTAATTCCCTCTCTAATGTCATTTCATGGCTGTGGTTATTAGAATATCCAGACAGCACTTGTGCCCCTCTCGTAAAAGCGACGGGAGAAACACTCGCAAAGACCCGTTCAAAGGGACAAATTATGCCATGAGCTAATTGAAGTTAAATTCACCTATTTGTTCATTATAATCCCAAAGCTAATGAGGAAATTTCTGACTAATTACAAAATAAGAAAGTAATATCCACTTCCTCCGCTCAGCTCACATGAGCTAAAAAAAATAAATAAATCAAGGGCTTAATGGGCTAATTACATATGAGTGTCTGGGCCGTAATTGATTGTGAGCAAAGGAGATTCAAGATGTGCGCCTGTCTCGTGCTATTCCCCTGCTGGTGCGTCTGACTCAGTAGATTCCAAAAGTTCAACAACATGGAAGATGGAGGGAGGAGAGGGAGGGGTGGAGAGAAAGAGACAACTCAAAGGCTTCATTCTGAAATCCAATTTGGCCGGACAATTGATACTTGATGCTTATTGCTCAAATATATCAAAAAGATAATTACAGTCCTCTCAAAGGCCGCTATTTTGTAAGCAATTCTATTAATGTGGCTAATAAGCTCAATAATTATCATTTTCATGCAAGCACTTCATAAGAGAAGTGGAGTCAATTACCTGAGGGGGAAAAGCCTGCACAAAGGGAGCGTATGTGACTGCACTGACAACAAAGTAATAGTAAGAGAGAAGCCAGGAAATGACCAGCACTGTGGGGTAATTGAAAAAGAAAACTATGAAAGGCATCCTTGGAGCTCAGTTGGTTATAAGGCACAGGCCATGTACCTGCAACGTGCCGGGTTCAAATCGAGAATGGGACCTTCGTTGGCCCAAAAATATAACCTTTCAAAAAGAAAAATGTGAGTAGGCTTTTGAAGAGAAGGTAAGTAAAAAGGAGAAAAGTGTCCAAAGGCAGAAAGAAAAAGAAAACAGGATGTTTACAATGGCCAGTGGAGCTTCAGTTTCCTGGTGCTGTAATCTCTAAGAACACTTGGTTCACTGATTACTGTAGTTAAGCTGTTTGCCTGGAAAATGCCTCAGAGATGATGAGACTTCTGCCGCCCACACTGGCCACACCATAATTAAGCCCTAACCTTCTCAGAAAGGATTTGTCAAAATGGAAAGTGAGGGGCTTCTCTCTCAATTCTCCCCCCGTCACTAGACTGCCAGGCAGACTGCAACTTAAAAGCAGCAAAAAAATAAATGAAATTACACCATGCTTCAGGTTTAGACTGGCTAAATAACAGTTCTCTATAACATACTGAATAATTTCAGGCTAGAAATGATATCACCCTCTGTTCCAAGAAAAAAACCCAACCCTGCTCTCTTCCATAGGTTATGTCTATTGTCTATAAGTGGTGAATTAGCCTGGTGAACTACCCGGAGTAATGAGAGTCATTAGTCTTCTGTGTAAATTACCTGTTCTTTTACTTCCTCTTTCAGATATAGCTTTGTCAGAGCTCATAAGACTTCTTTTGTTATACCTGTGGAGTGGAAAAGTATGAGGGGGAGGGGAACGATGGCGATAGTGAATGGAAGGAGGAAAGCCCTCATGTCTTAACTCACCTAGCTAATGCTAACGATTAATCACATAGCTTTGGGCGATGAATAAAAGACCTCTGATAACTGGAGTGGCCTAATCATCTGCATAGCCAAGGGCACGTTCAATCCCTGTGAGGGCGACACCAAAATGTTAAGGCTTTCCTCCCTGTCTTTATCCTTCCTGTCTTTATCCTTCTGTCTGTCTGTCTCTCCATTTTTTTTGTCTAATGTGTCTCTTTTAATGGTTTCTTGTAGATGTGAGACAAGCCTGTGGGATGCAATTTCATCCCTACAGCTCCACAGGCCGACATATTTGACATCTTGAACACAATCACCTCCTTATAGGGAAAAAAAGACTCTCCGCACCAGCCGAAAAGATTTTGACCCCCTACTCCTCACAAAGCTGCACCAGCATTTACCGAGCCGCTCTGACGACCAAGACATTTTTTGAAGACAAATACAGGCCAATCAACGTCGCTATGGCAACGTCAGGTTTCAGGTGAAAGGGTAAGTAGGTTCCTGATGAGTAAAACTGGAAGGAGAGCAACTAATTTGATCAACTTGGTAGACTGAAAAGGTGAGGAACCAAACTGGAACTGTGATAATATCACAAATCTATTGATTAGCTCAAGCAATCAAATTGAAACAAAATTTCCAGGTTATTTAGAAAGATGCACTTATTTGAAGGACTCCCAGACAATACCAGAAGTGATCTTTTTAATCCAGACCTTTTGGGGGCCCTCTTGGCATCCCCCTGAATACTCACTTTTCCATAATCAACTCTTTGAAATGCATGTGTACGACCATGAAATAGCAAGCGGGCCATGGCTTTACTCTATTCCATATTCCATTCTCTTCATTCCAGCAGAATGACTTAATAAATAAACTATGTGTTTACCTTAAGATTATTAAACATTCAAGGAATTTCAATATTGGGGTGGGGGAGGGGGGTGATTTTCTGCTGGCAATGTCCTGAAACGTGATATTGAATATTATGTCAAGGTTTATTCCCTTCAGAGTGCTTTTCAAATGGATTTTCTGCTCCACGTCACTGCAGTTCAAGGCCGCCACAGCTGTCGTAATCAAATTGGAAACCATGAGAGGAGCGTCGCGGATTGAAATAGCACTTAATTGCGCTGCACTGTGCCATAGTTGCCTTGTCCACTCACTCCTGACACACTATTCAAGCAGTAATGGGTTAAATTGAGGAGCGTAATGCGGTATAATACTATAATTACACGCACATGACGGCCCCGCAGCATGGGGGTGCATCAAGTGTAATTGTTTAGCATAAGTTAGAGCTATATTGTTGCCCGGGATTATTGAGGAGGCAAATGGAGGGGAGTCATTTACTAGAAACTCTTATCCTGAAGAATCTAAATGAATCCAAGATGAAAACGAGGAGCTAAATTGGTCCCATACAGAGTTTAAGATAACATTTTACAGGTTCGCGTAGATTCAAATTACCTACTGTGGCTCGCAGCAGAAAGATACACAACGTTTTGATACGGTAACATGTAAAAGCGCCAATTAGAGCAAGAGTAAATCTTCGCCACTGGCTCTGTGAGATTGGAAGAATAAAAAGGAATAATAAAGGCTTGGGAGTAAGCATGGCTGTGTGTGTGTGTGTGTGTGTGTGTGTGGTCTTAGCTGGCACCGGCAGTCCCATGACCAATTCCACTCTTGTGTTTTGGAATTTGGAGCAAATGTCATTGGACGGGTACGGGATGGAGTAAAGAAGAGCAAAGGGGGAAGTGATTAGAAGTGGAGGGCGATGAGATGGGAGAGATTTCAGCACACAAAAAGCAGCAGTGTTTGTGTACCAGAAAACAACACGATGCTGGCAGTGAGAAGCAGCCAGACTCTCCTTACCTTTGCCAAGTGGGAATTGATCCATTTAGTGAATGTCCTTTTCTGCACCGCCTCTTGCTCATCTGTAAATCAGAGCCCAAAGCGTCAGGTACAATAATAAACAAAGAGAGGATGAAATACCACTTTCTCATTGTCAGCTGTTTTCGAGAACGGGACGAGTGTGCTTCGAGAGCTGGACGGTGACTCTCATTGACTTCGATATTATTACTTTCTGTCTAACACGTCTACACATAGTCATACAAAGTCAAACCATACACTGATTTACCGAGAGAAGTCATTTGACATTTAGATGGCATTTTCACAAACCAGACCCTTCTTTGTGTGGACTGAAAAGCCTGCACTCAAAAGAATGCCCTTTAAATGATAGAAGGGCACTGATCCTCTGCCATGTTCTATTTAAGGGTTTCATTCTTCTTCAGGATGCAATTCGTTGCTGTAATATTGTTCAGTGCAACGATCACATCGCAGGGAAGCAACCCTCCTGCAAATGTACTAATTTACCTTAAGGGCATCGTTTATTGTGGCTGCAGCGATAAGGCCCATTTACCAAAGGCACAATCAATACCATAGATGTCTACTGACAAAGTCCCCTAAAAAGCCACTTAACTTAAATGAGGACGAGATATAAATCAAAGGCTGGTCCGTCACATGTTCATAAACATACATACACACACACACAGAGTATGAGGGATTCTACAGCTTGTGTTAGCCTTGAGAACAAACTTAATGCATTTAGACAGTAATTCATCCATAGCGTTGACATCCTCACGTCATAATACAATGATATTCACAGCATCCGCAGCTTATTCTTCCTCCCAATGTTGAATAATCATCTTTTAACTGGCACCTTCTGACAAGACGTCTGCAATCACCTGCATCACCCTGTCACACACGCTGTCACACAATGTAAACAACGCAGGTCCTACAGCCTATAGACATGCAGCTCTCATCATGTATTGCGAGTGGCACGCGTGACAGTTTTGTTTTTTTTTGTGTTTTTTTTCCAGCCCGTCTGCGGCACAAGAGCAATATCCTTGAGATAAGCGTGTTATCAGTGAGAGAGGACGTCTGACGCAGTGCTTCCCTCCCCCTTAATGAAATAGGCTGACGGTTTGATTACACACAAGTTGGTTAGTGTGTCACAGGGTACTGTGGGCAGATGTGAGTGGTTAAGGTGTGTGTGTGTGTGTGTGTGTGTAGTGTGCATGTCGGGGGCGGGGGGGGGGGGGGGGGGGGGGTCGTTCATACATAATGCAGACACACATTCACACACAGTCATACGTGCCACTGAGCAGGTTCCCATTTTATGAATTAATCTTTTGATTGGGTCCAAGAATAATCAAATATTGATGGGCGGGAACACTGAAGGAGAATGGGAAGGATGTATCCGGCATCCCAGAGCCTGAGCGTGTGTGAGGGGAG